>JAPDSC010023556.1:0-20377 GCA_026290005.1 Latrodectus geometricus
AGGCACTTTTTGATCCTCTCGTCGTACAGATCAGATCCCGGGCACTTGTAGAGAGTGGCCACACTGTAAACGCACACAAAGTACTTAGAACAGTCGACAGGATGGGCATAGGAGCCCCAAATGTACGGACATTTGAACTTTTGGTCCTCCTCTTCTTCTGATTCATCTGAAAAATAGAACATTCAATACATATTCATCACAATTCCATGCTTAAATGATCTTTAAATAGAATTCTTTAGAAAATTAAAATTTCTAGGCGCAAAGTCCTCTGAATTTTTTAAGATACTTTTCAGTTCAACAAATGTTTCATGAGCCACATTCAATATAGCTGTTCTGCCAGGAAAGTTTTATGAACTATATAGAAATTGGTAAGAGAATGAAAAATTTTAATGCTTCATTTGCGAATGCTATCCACATTATTTCAAAAGAAAATTCCACCAGTTATTTTTAACACTCTTCTGTGAGGAAAAATTATTGAAAAGTATTTTAAAAAATTGCATATTATTTCGTTGACCATTTCCAAGAAAAAATTCTTATCATTAGATATACACTTAGTAACAGCTCTCTCTGGGCTATTTCATAAATTCACATTTTAAATTTCCCGCTTTAAGCACATGTAAAATTTAAATTTTATTACATTTTCTGTAATTGAGCATATGTAAAAAATTTTATATAAATTACAATTAAGATTTATTTTTAATTGTTTCAATGAAGATGCCAATTAAATCTCCTTTCCATTAGCTAACATTATGAAAAAAAATTATTAAAATTTCAACATGTGATGAAATATTTTCTTAGGCTGAAACAATCAAAGATATTAAATGTAAATACTGCATTTAAACTTTTCAAATTAAGAATGAAGTCTGAAACAAATGAAAATCAAAATAATAATAATTTTGAAAATAAAATAAAAACCCATGAACATAGTCTTTGATTTTGAGGATTATTAAAAGATGAGAAGTTGAAGAAATGGTGGACACTTGAGAACTGTTCAACATTTGAATTTTAATTGTTGAGATAGATGTGTTTGTAATCCACATATCCACTTTCATTTTAAACTTTTTATGCTAGTATATTCAGGCCAAATTCGTAAAAAAATATAGAGATATTAATAAGTTAAAGTGGAGTAGTATGGAGTTTTTGTAATGTCAAATCCCCAAGCAGATATTTGTTAAATTGGTAGATTTTGTATATACATATGTATGTTTGATCTTGTATAAATAAGATAAAGACTTGAATTTTTATTTTCTTTTTTTAAATCATGAAAATTTACAATAATTAGCAAAAGATTTAATTGAATCTTCTGATTTGATAAAAATAAAATTATTTAAATTAAATTTCATTTAAATAATTCATTTTATTTCATTAAAGTATACACCAACGTTCGTGAGAAGTTTTTTCTTAAAAATTAATACTAATTTTCTATCATCATATTTCTAGATAAATTAGGATGTAAAAACTTAAAATTAGATAAAATTTTAAGTACATAAAGCATACTTTCTGTGAAATGGGTTATTTTCTAGCAAATTTTAGTAAAAAAATAATAAAATGGCTACACACTATGCAGAACATTGTTATGCATCATTCTTAAATTAATTTTGGAATTAAGTTTACGTGACACTGTTCCTTAAAATAAAGCAACATCTAAGATATAATAAATATTAAGTGATAAAGAAAATATATTAAAAATGTGTACAACATTATGAATATTTTACGAAATTTTACTGAAAATTCTCTTTAAAAATAGCTGTAAATAAAAAAAGTTCTTCATATATATTTAAACTTTTGCTTCATTTCATGGACAATTTCACTTAAAACATGTAGGCCAAGTTTCAAACAAAGAGATTCTTTATTACTTAAGATATCGAGTTAACGGCTTGGAGATTTTATGAAAAACTAAGTTGTGAGAAAATCGCTTTTAAAGTGATAGTTTCGTTTGTGATGTTGCCTTTTCTTTCCAAATGTACAATCCAAATATTGATTTCATACTTATAGCTATTAATCAGCACGTCTTAAAATTACACGTATAAATTTTAGAAAATAGTAAAAGATAAAAATTTCCTTATAACTTCTTGTTTGAAAAATGGAACTTCTTGTTTCGTTTTTAATAGAACGATAAGTATTAAATTTATTGTAATTTAATTTATTTTATTTAAAGTAAGAGAAACTAAAGGTAAGGTAACTGGAAAGTTACGAGTACAAGATTCATAAATTTAAGAAAAATTGTCACATGCTGTCGAAAATCAACTTTTCCACATAAGCTTTTACTCATTATTTTGATTACTTCATATTATATAAGATACATGAAAAATTACTTAAATGACCAGATTAAAAGTATTTACAATATTAAGGAAAAATAAAAATTAGATAAACTACAAATGAAATCATTAAATTTATATTAAATTACTGGAACGTTTTAACGGAATGTCAACATAAATTAAATGACATAAAATTACTTTTTAACTAAATTATTTGAATTACTAAATCACTCGATCAATTGTGGACCATGATTTAAATTAAATTATTTGAATTCGTAAATAAAAATATTTTGCTTACATTAGAAAAAATTTTATATAAAATCATATAGATAAAAAATTAATATTTAAATAAACTTAATAGATTTAACAAACTAAGGAACACTAATTCCTTAAAATAATTTTATATTTTGTTAGAATGATTTTCCTTTAAATATGAATCATTTTTAAAATAAATTGCAGTGAAAAAACAAAGTAAAAATAAATATAATCATGAAAAAAAAATACATTTCCTAGAAAAATTAATAATTTATTTTAACTTTTGCTATTGTAAATATGCTTTAAGAATAAATAAAAAAAATTAACATCATTATGTATTAAGAATACATTTATTTTACATCAGAATTACTAATTTAATTTTAATAATTACATGATGAAATTAATATTAATTTGATAAGTTTTTTTTCCCCTCCAACTTCTTTCCATATATTTAAAACAAAACAAAATAAAAATTGATAAATAGAATCATGGATTAAGAATATTTTTCTTATAATGTATCAAAATCATTTTTTTATTTTAGAGTTTGCAAAATTAATGTATTTTTCATTTTATAATTTCTGCATAAAAATACTTACAAGAAAATAAAGTAAAATGAATAAATACGACTCTAAATATATAAAAGTACCCATATTTTAGATTATTTCAAAACTTTTTTTGTGTATCTTGTTCAACAGATATTTAAACTTTTGAAATTATAATTAATTAAAGTTTTGTTAAGTGAAATCGATACTTACTTAATCACAATTGTGAGTTGTTATCTGTGAGTACTATGAAATTTTTTCGTTAGTAATATAACAAATGTTACTTTTATGAATTAAAATAAAAATTTTAATTTAATACAATTAAGTAATCTGTTTCTAATTTCAATTATTACTTTTGAATTAAGCAAAATACATTTAATAGACTTTTTACAATTCAGGATTTTCTAAGATTCTCTGTGAAAAACTGTTGTTGTTGTTTATCTCCCTGGTGCAGGAAAGCGCACACCAGGTCCAGAAGATCTGGCATAGGGTACTCTGCAGCTTCTTTTTTTGGAGAGGAACCACAAGGGCAGAAGACTGACTTGACCTCTGAACACACATGGCTTAGGTACCCGTTTATAGGGTAGGCAACCATTCATACTCCATTCATACAAGGAAAGGACAAAGACAGAATAGAGAGATAGAGGAAGTACATCCATGCCCGAAACGGGATTCGAACCCAGACTTTCCTATCCGCAGTCAAACATGCTAACCACTAGACAGAATAGGCTTTTTTTTAATTTTTATTTTTATTTTTATTTATTTATTTATTTATTTTTTTTTTGCTGCCTCTTTACCTGATTTAGAATCGTCATCATCTTTTCCAGACTTGTTGCACGTGACATGTTTCTTGTCCCTGCACTTCTCTTTCTTTTCATCGTACAACTTACCCCGACTGCATTGTTCTAAATGGGGTACGCTGAAGCGACATTCGTAGTACAGAGAGCATTCTTTTGGGTGGGCATATTTGCCATAGGTAGATGGGCAGACGAAATTCCCCTTCTTTTTCCAGTAGTCATAGATTTTCTTTGAGTTAGAGAAGTCTGAGAAAAGAAACAATATACAAATAATTAATGCACCAGACTAAGGTTTGAATACTTGTCAACAGAAAATTAACATTTACAAAGTTATCAAAATAATAGGAAAGTTATTATATAAAATTAGGATATTAATTATAATTAGGTATAATTTTATGTATGCTAATGGCAATATGATATGACAACATGCTAGAGATCTTAATTATTCATTATTAACGTGGAATACATTAAAGACTTAATAGCAGGCTTACTCTTTAAAATACTTCCATTTATTTGCATATAATAAACTATGAAGTATGCTAAAATTGTATTTTGACGTGGTTGCTCATTTTGTCTTATTCATAAATAATATTTGAGTGTGATTTTCTTATCACATTCAACTATAATAGTTCTAAGTATCTCTAAATCATTGATTCTCAACCACAGTGAATTAAGCCACACTTTCAACACACTTTAAGAATTAGGCGGCACTTTTGAATGAAACCTAATTCTTAAGGTTTGGCGCCAAATTTTAGAAATGTATAGAGTAAAAATTATAATAATTTTTTTATAACAAGTACAGTTTGCTTAAATCAAAGTACATTGTAAGAGTAAAATTGTTTTTACAGTTAAATACCATTTTTTTTTTACATTCATCTTTGATAACTGTGACCTTTCATAAAGTGAAATATTTGCCCCGCGTGAAGCAATTTCAAGTTTGTTACCCCAGTATATACAGTTACAATTTTCTAAATCTAGTTTGTGTGAATTTGGGTTTTCAGTATTCACCAATGTTAAAACATCAAAAATATAGAGACTATTAATTGTAAAAGACTATATGAAAGCACATAGTATTATTCATTTTAGGAACAAATATGAATGAACTAATAAAAAAAACGTCAAGTTCAAATTTCTCATTTAAAGTAATTATTACATTGTACTGAATCCCTTAATTAACGTAGTATTGTTTTTGTAGTGCATATTATCTTTTATTTCACATTTAAAATTTTTATCATAAAATATTTTACGCGATATAGCATTATGCGTGATTAAAAAACTTTTAAATTTATCTTTTTCTTCGTGTGCCGTCAAATTTTGATATCATTAAATGTGTGCCACTACAAAAAAGTTTGAGAATCACTGATTTAAGGACTCAAATTTGAATTACGACTGATGAGAATTTAAAATTCATCTAACGATATCAATTGGCATGATCATTATATCTATCTGGTTCATAAATTATGTTTGGGTTGAGTTTAACACTTGAGCACTAAGTATCTCATAGAATTCAGGATGGCATTTTATAGTAAATTTCATCATGGGCTCAGATTTACTGTACGGTCGCTCTTGGTGCAATTTTCCAAAGTTGGCGATAAATAACATTTTCTGACCAATCACAGATGAGGGATTCCGTCCAATGAAAAATGGGGGATTCTGATAAAACGGGAACCGACCAATGAAAAATGGAATATTCTGTTTATTTTCAGACCTAGCTTGTCCAGATTGGCGAAGTTGGCGATATGTTTGGCGATTTTTTGAAAAAGTGGCCAACAGCGACCGTACAGTAAATTTTTACCTCATCATGTAAATAGAAGATAAAACAAATTCAGTCGTTTATTAAAGACTTAAAAGACATTCATTTGTTCTGCTTTATTTCCACATTGCAATGGCTTAAGATAACTGAGATTTGAACTCACGAGTGGGCTGGTCGATGTCCAATACTTCTAGCGAGTCTTCATCATTTACTTCCTGGCAATGAACCACACACACTGCTACAAGCAGAACTAAAATAAATAAAAAGAATCAAAAATCAATGTCAATATACAATTATTGAAGCATTAGTAAAATCATAATTCTTATAGCATATTATAAAACTTCTAAAGAAACATGCAAAATGATTTTGTCTCCATCATCCTAATTCAAGAACTATGTACAGGGAAGTATGTTGATGCAAACCCAATAACCTTCGTGATTCTATACATGATTGATGTTGATACTTATCTTCAGGTGCTTGCAAAGAAAGAGGATTTGTGATCAAATGAAGTTGTAGTTTTATTCTTTCGTGCGCATAGCAACGAATATCGATCATTGGCGTTTGACTTAACATCTGATCACCCATGGCTGAATTTCTTGGCTTCCAAATCCGCGGTTTGATGCTGTTTTTCAAATCTATGAACCACAAAATGTCTTACTTTAGAATAGTCACTTTTGTCTGGATTCGTCCAACATCTGATCTTTTAATAATTTCACATCATAATCTTTGGATAAACGAGGACTGAAAGCTATTGTTACGAACTAGCTATCTGGGTCTCAAAGAAATCTAAAGGCTCTCCTCACTCATAAGCAGTTTAATGCTTCTCGCTCATTGTAAGGATAATACATATTATAATTTTTGGTTTTGTATTGAGCAAGTCGTTTGTTCATGTCTGTTGTTTTATTATATTTTATTATCTTTAAAGCAAGGATCTCTAAGCTATGGCTTGAGGTATAGACCTTGAAATGCCTATCTGGTAAGCCATGACTTATTTTGATTATATTTCAAAAAAAACTATGACAAATCTTACTAAATAATAAAAATAGTTATAATATCTAATATACAGTGGGATTCTAAGTTGTTTTTATAAATTAAAATGGGGGGTAATACCCATCCATGCGAGCAATAATTACCATAGACTATAGAATCGCATTCCTCTCTGAAAGACAGAAAAGAAGAAAACAGGAACAAATAAAAAAACAATGTGGACTTCGCGTGTCATAACTTGAACTGAAATAGTCTGTTCTATACTTATCAAGCAATCTAGATGTTCAATGTCTTTTGTGCTCGTTAGTGTCTTGGGGTGTTTTTCGGATTTATAAGCGGATGATCAAGCATAACAAGTTATCGGGGCTGACGACCTTTTGTACCTGCTCATGTAGCATATATCTTAAGACTATACAGAATTTATCATATGCAAATCTCTACTGAAAAGCAGAATTTTACTATTCTTAGATATTGGAAAAAAACAAATTACAGGAAATGTTGTCTTTTAGAAATAACACAACATCCTCAATTTTAGTACTATCTTAATAACGTTGTCCGGAGCTTTCCATGGATGCTGTGATGAGAAAATGTACGAAGAAATGGCAGATATGCGTCTTACATACAAGGAAACAAAAGAGAATGGACGCGAAGCATGAAGATTGCAAGGTTTCTAACTCATATTCCAAATCATCCTATCTTTTCTCTGATGGTTAACGACTGCGAGAAACTAGTTCATTTGCCATTTAAACTTGCAAGGCTGGAATCCGCGAAAGGCACGAACCCTTTGTAAGGAAGAATGAGTTTTCAAGATTTCAGATTCAGAAAACTTCAAGATTTCACAGATTTGAAGCAACTCATTTTCACAAATACGCAAGTAGTTGCAAGAGAAATGAGTATTTTTTAGCCAGTGGTATGACGTATTTTACACGAAGAACGCATGCAGGTCTACCATGCATAAAAGTGCTATCTTTGAGCATGGATGTTTATTCTTGCGAAGCATACTTTGCTAGGTAAATGCTGGGGATGAAGAATAACGATGCATGATTTTCTGCATTTTTACTATTTAGTGATGAAGTAACATTCAACCGAGAATGGATTTTCAACATGCGCATCGCAACACGTTAGGCATGACTACAACCCTTACTGTACCACCCGTCGTAAACATCAGCAGAAATTTTTGGCGAAAGTCTGAACAGCTTTCCTTAATGATTACCTGGTAAGATATTACATCTTGCCAGGCCGTTTGACTGGTGCCACATACCATGTTTTCTTGGAACAAGTGATTCTCAGTTTATTGCTGGATGCTTTGTTTCTTAGCCAAAAAAACAGAATGCTTATGCACGCTGGACCCTGCCCGTTTTTCACATCACAGTTCATAACTTCTTGATTGACACAAGTCCCGCACGATGGGTCAGACATGATGGACTTGTGGTATAGTCACCTCACTCAATAGAACTCTATCCACTAGGCTTTTCCTTCTGGGTACATATGAAATCTTCCGTGTAAAGAGAAGCCTATGGATCTTCTGGATAGAATCGTTGTTGCTGCGGACAAAATTAACACGAAACCATGAGCCTTTGAGATAAAGCACTAGTCATTCCTACACCAACCACAATTTTACAACGACACACGTGATCCGTGATCCGCACTTTCAAAACAAATTGAAATTTTTGATACAATTTGAAATTTTTGATATCATTCCTTTTTAACGCTGTTGTGTATTCAGTCTAGAATTCTAAGATTTTTCTTTTCTACCTCTCTGAGTGGAATGAGACATTATGTTATAATGCTATTTCTTACATGGATGGGTACTATCCACTCCTCTTAATTTGTAAAAACTGTTAAGAATCACCCTCTATATATATAAAGAAATTAGACATTCTGATTAATAAAAGGAAAATCAGCCTAAAAACTTGCATTCAGTGGCTTACACAGGTAATTCACATTAGAAAATTAAACGTTAATAGTAAGGAAATTTATGTAATTGCAAATTTCTAATTTACAATTACATAAATTATATTATATATATAGTTGCTATATACAGAACGTTATATATACAGTTGTGAACGAAATTTGATGTGGCATACGATATTTTCTCAATATATAATATCAGCCATAATTATAGACGATATGACGTCATGACATTTTATTCGGATTTATAACGATATTTTTATACAATGACAGACCAATATTTTCCTCTAGCAGGAATGTAAGCCATGATAACAGACGATATTTTTAGAAATTATTATGAAAATATTTAACATGATGATAGATTAATATTTGTATTAAGCAATATTACGGACCCTATAATAAACGCCGCGATGTATTTTATTAACATATCGTTTGATTCATTACAGCAAACGATATTTTAATGGAACATGAATTCGATCCACGACGACAGATTCAATGATGAATTGTGTAATGGAATGCAACATCTAAAAAGCAAACGTTAAATAAAACGTAGGGAATTATTATTTGAAATAATTCGTTTTCCTGGGCAATATATGTAGAGTAAAGAAATAAAATTCAAGAATTCAGGTTTTGAATTTTAGTATTCACTAATTAAGCACCATTTTAAGATATTTATTATGTAAAAATAAAAAAGTAAAATATAACAATTCCTTCAACATGATTAAAATATTTAAATTGAAATGTATTGTATGTCTTTCAAACATATTTATTAAAAGAAAAATAAATATGCTTGAAAGATTTTTTTCTTTTAATAAATATGTTTGAAAGATTATACAAATACAAGTATTTCATAATAACAATACAAGTTTTCATTATAATTCAATAAAAAATTAATGTGAGCCTTGTCCTTGTTATTTGATGTTATGTTATTTGATAATTGTCCTTGATATTATGTTATTTGATAATTATAAATTAACTTTGATGATTTCAAATTTCGACACTAATGATAAATTTGCAAGTTTTAATGGACTTCGAAATTAAAAAAATGAAATATATAATATATATAGTATATATAATATATATACTACTGTAAAATTGGTTAATCCAGTGATTATATATAATCCCCACTAAATTTGGTAAATGTGATAAACTGGATTACTTTGCGTTTACAAAAATGCTAATTTTTAAAAATTCGAAAAAAATTAATTCGAAAAAATAAATATTTTCAAGATTATATTATTTCGTTCTTAAGAACTTGAAAACCATCATAATGACTTAGATTAAAATTTACAATACTCCTTCAATTTAAAAATTTTAATAACAGTACTCTTTTGTACGTTCATATCAGTAGGTATTTTAAGACACGTGTAATAGATAATAGAATAAGTAAGAAAAGTTCAAAACGGAGAGATTTATGTTTTAGGAACAAAACAAGGATACTTTTCCTGGTGCTATGCCACAAATCAGTTCACAATTTGTGAAGAAAAATTTATTTTTATTGAAGATTTTCCTCACTAAGCAATATCACTTCGAGATGGTGTTACAATATCATCTTTCTGAAAGTCAGCGATATTGACGATGTGTTTGCAAGACAGATCACAAATCCGATGAAAAATCTGAGAAATTGTAGTTCTAAATGTCATAATAGTCAAATGTATCTAGATAAGAAAACTTACTATAAGTATTTAAAAAATGCTTGTTTTAGAATATAGGTTTAATTTGTTTTGATATTGAAGTGTTTTTTATAAATTCTAATAAGCTCTAAATTGTTTTCTCTTTCCAGATCTTTTAATTAACAAAACTAAAAATTATCTATAAACTAAACTAATGTTTAATCTAAAATTCTGTTTTATTAAAATGAAAATAAAATATTGACAGAAATAACAAGTGAATTTTATTTTGCCATTTGTTATTTGATTATTTTGTATTCTTCAATACTTATTAAGCCAGATACGTAAATTATGCTATTATCTAATACATCTTCTTAATATACCTAATGAAATGAACGTGCAAAAAGGCCACTGTTATTTAAATTTTTAATTGAAAGATTAACAGTAAATTGAAAGATTAATTGTAGAAATATAATGTTTTTGGTTTTATTCATTATGATGTTCAAGTTCTTAAGAACAAAATGCTTAATATTGCTTCAAAATATTTATGTTTTCGAATTAAAACATTATATTTCTACAAAATAATCGGAAGTTATCACATTTCCCATTATGAGTTGGGGATTATACATAATGGCCGGTTATTATACATATAATATATTTTATATAAAATTTATAATATTTAATAACCTAAATGATACTTACGAGCACAGACGACATTCAACGAGCCCATTGCTCGGAAATTGGGAATCGTCAGAAAATAGTGCAGAGATTGATTCCTTTTTATGTTGTTTATTGAAAAAGAGATAAGAAAAAATTATCCGTTCTTTTTACTGAAAAATTAACACCTGCCAGATTTGAAGCTTACAGGCTTCTACCTGTTTTGGGTATTTTATCAGAATTTTCAAGTTACATAATAGATATTTTACGAGATAATACTCAATTAAAACCATTTTATTATAATGCAATAAACATTTGATTAATCGCAATATCGTGATTTAATAATCATAAGTTTTTTTGAATAATCATAAAATGAAAAAGCATATATTGTTTTATTTTCCTCAAAATTTAATGTTTCTTAAGGATATTGTGCAAATAATTTACAGTAAATATTTTCGTTATATTTTGCATACGGTATCTTTATAGAAAAAATTGTTCTCAGCGCAAAAAAGTATAATTTTATCAATCCAAAGGAGAGAAGGAAATAATTTTCATACTTTTTTTGAAAGCAAACACCATGCGACATGTGCATGAAATTAGTTTTCATAATATCTCATTGCTACTAAAATGCAGTTCTTTTTAAAGTTTACTTTCATATTAGAGAAAACATACTACAAAACTGCTGAAAAATGACAATTTTTTATTCCATTCTTTCATTTCGAAGAAAATGTTAAATTTATCTGATAAATTAATTTTTAACAAAATAAAAATTCAAAGCAACTGGAAAGGCATAACCAGAAAAGACTTTTTTGTAGTTAAAAAGAGTTTTCAATAATAACAAAATGAATAATTTAGAATATAAACAAAATCAGAACAATAGAAAAGGAATAAATAAAAGAAAAAATTAATTAATTTTCAATACACTCTTATTCAAAAGTAATCATCGAAATAAAAAATAAACGTAAAATAGAAATTGGTCCTTCGTATCAGAGAAACAGGATATTGCGAATTTAATTGTGCAAAAACGCTCTAGGGGACAGTCTAGACTACCGGTGGGCATCTAGGGGATCACGATCGATTGGTGGACTACCAACACTTTTTCGGGTGATCACCTATGCTACTCCTATATACAAATATATATAAAAAATATATTTGTTAATACAATACAAGTATAATTAAAGTTTAAACTGTTAAGTTAAACGCAAAAGAAAAGCTAATATGAAAGTTAATAATGTGATCAATTTCATCGAGTATTTTTATTCGATAAAAACTGATCACACAGCAAAATTTTCAGAGATTAAACATTTTGTGTGTATAGTATACCATTTTCATCAATTAATTTAGTTATCTTTTGGTGATATTACATAATATACAAGAATTACCTTGGAGAGAATGAATCAATATTTTTCAAAGTAACCGAGAAATCATATAAATTAAAAACTTAATAAATGATTAAATTTGCCCCAGTGATTCAGCTTTCTTTCTTAAAGAACATTATCGTACTGATAAGTTAATCATTTTTTGTGTTATTTAAAAACCGGATCGTCTGATCATAAAAACTAACCAGGTGTCATTTTCTCAAAAATATGTGTTTCTTTTATTTGAAAGTTAAGCTAACATATTTAATTTATTCTACTATCAGTGTGTAAGGAGTAATTTTAGCATAAAAATGGATGATGTATTTAAATGATAACGATTAAATATTTGTCTGAGCAAGCGATTGTTCAAATAATGCCACTGTAAGCACATATCACATATAAAATAAATAAATGATTTCCTAATGTAAACATCTGGAAAAGAGTATCTAATACTCGTTTGATTTGGAATTTAAATGAATAATTTCAGTTATTTTAACTGTTTTCGTGTCTATGATGTAGCTAAAAATTAGTTAAATAATACATCCTTCTGAACAAAAGCCAAATACATTCCACATATTAAATGTAAAATTGTAATAAACAAAAATATTTTTAACATCAAGTGATGAACAGGATAAAGTAGTAGGTTATTTTCGAGGAAAACTTTTTATGCATAATGGGTCGAATTCACAAACGCCAAAAAGATAATCAGGAAAACTACCCTGCATTCATCGTCATGAGCTCGTTATTCAATAAAGGATGTTATCGGACTCGAAAACTCCTACTCAAAAGATGGGTCACCAGGAGTGCTTAGTAAAGTATAGTGAATAGAGAAACAACTGAAAGCTATTTTAAGTTGCCTTTCAGGAGAGTTTTTTAATGATAATGGGTCACATTCCCCTATCGCAAAGGAAGCAAAACTGGAAAATACCACAGAACTTACCCAGACAGACAAGCAAGCAGAAAGCAAAAGCCCCATACCCACTGTAGGCTTTGGTATTCCGATGGGCTTTCGCGTCACAGAATTTCATTTAGTTTAGTCTCTAAATGTAAAAATAAATATATAAGAATGGAATTCTTGGAAAAACCAAGATCCATTCTGTACTGACAAGGCGCTGAAAAAAAGACTACTTTATTCTATTCAAAATAATGCCATTTCATTGTTTTTTTTTTTAATCATTAAGAGCAACTGTTTTTTTATTCTTTGAAACTACATGTTTTGGAACAATTACAGGATAAAAAAACAAAAAAAAAAACAATAACTTTATCAGTTGAAAGACAAATATCTGATATCGCAGTGGATTGATTGATTGATAAGACATCAATTCATAATCCTGAAAGGATTCAGAACCTCAGTTGCATAGCAACGGGTAAAACATTAGCAAGGTTTGTCACCTTTTCTTCGTTTCATTTAATCACTCTTGTAACTGATGAACTGTCGGGAACTTAAAAGTTATGATATCCCTCTCATAGATCCATTAATGACAATCAATAGGAAGATTTATTATAAACTTGTGGAATGAAAGTTTCCTTAAGTTTTGAAGTAAAACATTTGCACTTCTTGAATGGAAACAAACTTACAAATGATTCCTTTTCATTCAGTCTGATACCCACCATACACGATTCTATTTCTTCGTTTGGATCTGCCACACACGACAACACGAGAGATTGGTTGACGAAAATTCAACCAATCTCTGATTTTCTTTCCAGCATGGGGATAAGAAGTAAGCAGTAGCTTCCTGCTGTCGCGTGTCTCTCCTCATAAGATTATAAAATATTCTTGCCGACACTTGCGAAAATAAATGATGTTCATTACTGCAAATATTTTTTATGGAGAACTTTTGTAATTGACACACATTTTCTGTATTATTTGTTCCAAAGTTAGGAGAAATAATTGTTACAAATTTTAAATCTTTATACGTTCTACCAACTGCCAGAAAGCGCGAAGTTACATTTAATCGTTCACAGGGTGTTAAAGAACGCTTGAATGTGTTTCTTATTATAATTAAATGTGTAACCTTATCCAAAAAACTTTCTATTAGTCTTCATTCATCTTAATATAATGTAAGAAATTCTTATCTTCTGAAAGTATAAACAAATTAAGAAGTGAAAGAGATTTTTGCTGCATCAGTCAATTTTTTGCATCATCACAATCCAGAGCAACAACCTGAAATATTTCTGTGTTTCATTTACTCATGTTAAAGCTATGATAGTATTTTTTTAATAAAAGATATTTCTGATATATAATAAGAATGTAAAATGTACCATAAGTTAAAACTTGATGGTAGATATTATAAACACACAAATGAGTGAAGCAATAAATACTAAAAAGACTTGTAAATACGTCAATTAGTAAAGCTGACTGAATTAATTCTTTTAACTTCTGATATTTTTGAGCGATTTTTGTTTTCAACTTGCGAGGCATACATTTCAAGCCGAAAGCAATAAATGCTGCAAAATGGCACCCTTAAAGGTAAGTTTTCCTTTCAGATGTGCTTTTCCTATTCTGGTAAGCAGAATTAAAAAAAAAGCTAAATCCTGTCCTGTGTGTGCTTAATTAATATTTCTATTCTCTAAACAAATAAAAGGGGTCCGCGGTGACCTGGTTAGTTTGGGCGTCGTTCTTGTGAACGGAAAATAGCGAGTTCGAATACCGGCTTATCGGAAGATCCGTTGTGTTCACTAATGGTGATTATGGTGAAACGTAAAATATATCTGGTCGCAATGTTCTACATATTCCCATTCCAAATTAATACCTTTGGGGTTGTTAAGAGCCAGGCCTTGGGTCTTCTCTGGCTTCTCCTCTCTAAAATGGAAGACCCAGATGGTGCTGCCATCTCTGCGCCAAAGTCGCACTTTCACCCTCTTGAGGGTGCTCTTTTCAAAAACTAAGACGCTCTTTCTGGCTTCATTCACCCTATCAATAAAGGGTGGGCGAATGTAACAACAACATAAAATCACAAAATTCTATCATGTATGGCAGGATTTAGAGTATCCACTTAATGATATCTTATTTATACAGTGATCAATATTTCATTTACTGCCTAACTACTACTCCTCTGCTTTGCAATCCATGCAGGATTTTGGCCTCCTTCACCAAACAGCTCCAATTTTTCCGATCCTTGACATTCGTCTTCCAATGTTAGATCTTCATCTTCTTTAAATCCTTTCTTTTATTCTTAAGTCTTCCTCTATATATTTTCTTTAATGCTCGAGTCATTGTGTTCTTTTCGTTTTTATTATATTTACTATATCATTTTCTTGATAGAGCTTACTTAATTCTGAATTACTCCTAATCCTCAATATAACTCCTTCACTAATTGTTCCATGTATTTTCCTTACATTTTTTTTTTTCTTTTGAAATGAATTTATTTTTCTAAGTAGAAGTAGTCCCAAGTTTTTGCCACGTAAGTTACAATAGATCTAATTATAGTTTCATTCACAGTTTGTGAGATCAAATTCTTGTTAGCAGTCATTATGTGAGATGATATAAAATATGGAAACCATATTTTATATCATCTCATGTTACTGCATTGAAAATCAATATAAATATACAAATGTATTTCACGGTACGCACCGTAAACTACGCTGTATCAAACCCAGAAACAAGATTAAAATATTCTATTATCACGTAACCATTACCACAGAAATATACAATAGACGTCAACCAATGCTTTGTCATTTAGAGCCTCATTTATATGACCTAGTTAACTCAGATATTTTTATACACTGTATCTCTTGTAAATGTCAGATGGTTACCAAGTATTTGCCACTTTTATAATAGAAAATTTCTTGTTGTGATAGTGGGGTGGATAAAGGAATCGGTTTCATGTTTCGATGGTAGTAGGTTCGACACCTGAACCAGTCGAAGATCGTCATGCTGAAAGGGTTAAAAATCTTCTTTGTTTCCTAACTTTTAATGTCTCTTTCTAAGTTCTTAAGGTGGTAAGAAGTGGTTGCAGGCGCAGGGGTTGACTTCATCACTTGTCTACGTGACAAAATTGGGTATCTGAAATTACCAGTTTCTTTGTTCAGAAAAAGCTAACTGGAAACGTAGGGGCATAACCTAAGCAAAAATGATTTTATCATTGAGTTATTCTAGTTTTCAGGAATCTAAAAATATATTTTTTTGATTATTCAACTCTTTTTCCCTTTTATGTCATTTTTTAAAAAAAAAATGCACTTTTTCGGAGACCAGTTTGGAATCAAGTGGTTTACCTTTCGCTGAAACTTCTTGCGCATGGTTGGAAATCAAAGTATTTCCCACCCAAGTCGAAAACATTTTTCCGAGTTTCAGCACAACGAATCATGCAGACTTCAAAACTCTCGGCATTTTGTCAGTGGCAACACTACACAGCGTGGGAGTGTGCTCAAAAAAACCACCTTACTTGCCTCTATAAAAGATCCCCCGCGCAGAAATTCTTCGAGTAAAGAATCGCAAAGAATGCAGCGAAAAATGAAATCAAAATAAGAACCACGACATGCCACGAGTATCAGCAGATGGGGTGTTAGAAGTCTTAAAAATCGCGAAAAACATCCCCGAGTCAAAACTCCAAAGCAGTGTTGCTGACTTGACCCGGAGTCTCTCGACAATACCATGAAGAATTAATAGTCAAAAAAAGAGAGAGAAATTAAATAAATCAAAAATCGCTTCTAAGATGTTCTAAAATTCATTGTAGCGTAACAATCTTCCAGAAAGTGAGGATGAAAAAAATATCTGCACACATAAATCTCGGAAAACATGCAGTTGCCCAACCTAGGATTCCTCCAGCAGCCACACCTGGGTTCAGAAGGCACACAAAGTGGAGGGTGGCCGAAAGTAAAGGCCCCCTAACATACAAATAAATATGCTCCCGGGTGTGGCCGGGGAGGGGGGTTCAAAGACCCTTTGCTTAATACAGGTGAGGTAACAAAGGCGCGGAGAAAGACTCTTTGGTTAAAAGGTGGGCCTTTGGAATATATTTTGATTTTAGTTATTCAATTTTTTTTCTTTTTCCACTACCCTTCCGTCTTTGCTCGGGTACTGAAGAAAAAGTGTGAAATTCCACCCCAGGGTACACCAAGGGCAATAAAACTGTAAAGTTATACAAGAGCCCGGATTATATGTTTTTAGCGAAACCTAGAAAATAATCTTATCTTGAAATATCAAAGCCTAGTGGATTAGATATGTGTGAGGAGAAAAATGGTTCTGCTGCTTAATCCGCAATTTTAAAGCAGGCTGGTCGTTCCAGAAAAATAGTAGTTGAATTTCTTGAATTAAAATAGAGAGAACATCGTAAGCGACTATTTTTAGAGACTCGTTTAGATCACAAATGTATACTGAGGCCTAATATGAAGTTGATAATTTGCTTTATTAAATCCTTACTATTAGTTCACACATTCTCTATAAGTATCTTGTTCAAATTTTGACTTATTAATAAAATACTTCTTATTCATCCACTCGTGTTCAAATACATTTTTTTTTATATTTGTAGTGGATGACACTTGATTTTGATACACTTTTTTCAAATTGAAATTCATTAATTAAATTTAATTAATTTAGTTGAATTTAATATGGTGGAAAAATACTTTTTTTAAGTTTTAGTGCTATCTGTTAGTATCAACAATTACCATCTTCATGATTACATCTTTTACATTTTTAAATTTATATTTATTATCTTGTACATGAATTTATTACTTCCTCTGAACATTCAATTTGTGGTTTTCAAAAAAATTAGAGAGAATTTTTTTTTTAATTCGAAAAATAAATGAAAATTATTTACAATATATTTTTTTTTTTTTTTTTTTTTTTTTTTTTTTTTTTTTTTTTTTTTTTTGCAATATAGTGAAATGAAAACTTTGTTTTGCAATAGCAAAGTTGGTAGAGCGTCGGAGTGGAATCTTCATGTTTTCGGATCGAATCTCATCGAAGCATAAAAATAATCGAAGCAATAGACTGGAAGAACGGTATCGAGTCTTGCTTCACACCCTAAATAAGCCCTATAGGGTATTTCTTTGTTGCTCTTAAAAGGAATTGACTTAAAAAATTTTTTTAAATATTACTTGAGTGTTATATTATATATGTTGTTTTATATATACTGTTTCATTTCATATAACTAAATATTATAATATATATCAATAATAGTTTATATAAATAAAAACCTTATTATATTTATTTGCCAAATTTAAACCTAAATTAACGCTAATTTCAGAACCCTGTAAAGTTGCTTATGCCACCATGTAATGAAATTAAACTGTTTCCGAACCTTACAGAACAAGTACGTATGGTTACCCTCCCCTCCTTTTAAACCTGTTACCTATGCGTAACCACTGGAAACAAAGAAAACGTTTTCAACATCCTTCCTTCAAATTCCTACCCTGTATTTTCTACATTCCCAAATTTTAATTTTTTTGTAAATAATTTACAATTTTTTCACGATTTTTGAATTGGAAAGATGATTTGTTTAAGTGAAAGTTTATGATTATGTTAACACTAGTTAACGCATTGTTTTCACTGAAATGAGAGAAAAGACAATGCATTAAAAATAGTTTCTTTCATTGTAGCGTAGCGTACGTATTTACACTTTTTCCAGTACACCACTAATTTCTTAAAGATGGATATGCGTTGCACTCATGATTTGTTTTCAGCTAACTTATATATGACTATTATATATCAACATGATCAGTGTGACAAGTGAGCATCCATCACTATCTGAATCCAAAAGGCAACACGCGACAGATTATCCAATGCGTTACAAAGGCCTTCGACAACTAGGCTGTTCTTCAAACGATGTTAAATATCCACTGGATTTTGGCATAATTCCAAACCACTAGATCACGGTTTTCGTAGTAATTAGACATGTTTCAGCCCTAATTTTAATTAATTAGCTAGTTTGTTAAGGGAGTACAAAAGTATAATATTATGATCAAGCAAATATTATACTTTTGTACTGTGCATAAAATAATAATAAATTAGTATAAAATATTAATAAATTGCCCTATAGCTTAGCATAGGGCAATTTATTATTATTTTATACCAAGAGACAATATGTAAATTAAACAAATATTGTGAATAATTAACTGAAATAGATATAACAGAGTGACATCCCCTAATTAACAGCTTGACAAGTTAATGTTGTTGTAAAGCAATTAGACATTCCCTAAATATTGTCTTGCAGAAAGACTTTTCATCGACAATGGAATATAATAAGGAATGTTGCTACAATTGGCTAAATCCCTGAAACTTTCCACTACTCGATCCCAACTGCGCAAAGCAGAAATATAATAATCATCTTCGATTGTTCACTAGTGGCTGAGATCGAACCTAGGACCGTCCACTTCGGAGAGAAGTGTCCAACCATTAGGACATAGTGATTCGAGTGATATGATAGATGAGTTATGTAGTTTGAGATAGTGGAAGTTTCACGTTTGGGCTTACACATGTCTCCCCCTCGTGTAAAATGATCATGACCCGCCACTGTCAACATGGCGGATGTAAAACGTTCATTATTTTTTAAATGTATCACAATTCGCTTAACTTCTACGATTTCAACTGATATAATTAAAATTTTATTCTTCGGCAGTCTACAAATATATATTTTTTCCTTTATAAAATTTAATTTGTTAATTAATTTCTTAACTTACAGTGGTAAATGTGGGCATAACTTTCAGGCGAAAATAGCAATTTATTATTTTATTAAATTTATTTAATAAGCTGTTTTGTACTGTGAAATAATGGCTCACGTGTACATCAGCTAATAACAAAACGAATGAAAGCCTGAAAATTGTATTCAATGTCGAAACTATTGAATACTGAAGTCGAAACTTCTTTCACTAGCACTTTGATGCTTTTTCCCTGTGGCAGCTTGATGAGAAAAGAGTAAACACATATGCTGTATATAAATGAGAGATTTAGAAAGAGAAAAAGAACCACATATTTCTATTCCTTGAAACAAGAAAGAACAAGAATTACTGTATAAACAACGTTACAGAAATTTCAAATCAGAGCTGATTTCGGTTTAAATTAATTAGAAATCAAAATTCGTTAAAAGCTTCGAAATGAAAAGTTTTAATAAGTTGACAGGAAATCGACGCCCGGATGTTTTATTCTATTCCGTGCAGACATTTTGAATTCAGACCCGAACGAAAATTCGTCAGAGGAACTCATAAAAATTGTATTTACGGTAATGTTTTGTGATATTACCCAATCGATTCACCAACGATAATTATGAAATTGAAATCGGTAGAAAGTATAATTGCTTATTTCCGTAGCA
>JAPDSC010023556.1:20387-34013 GCA_026290005.1 Latrodectus geometricus
TATGAAATTGAAATCGGTAGAAAGTATAATTGCTTATTTCCGTAGCATCATATGCTGTTTCACTTATTCTATTTATTTCACTTACTCTAAATTAGTGATTGATAAACATAAAATCATTTTCCCATACACTTCGACCCTCCCCCTTAACTGTCCCCACATTTTCTCAGACCCCTGCTCTTTTTTCGTTGTCACCCTTCGCTGATAGAGCAGGAAGATGGTACTACGAGATTACAGACCCATCCCGAAGGTCCAATGGAAGAAAAAAAGAAAGAAAGAAAGCGTATATTTATCCCATCGTCGAGAAATTGCACCCTTCCCCTCCTCTGCCCCCTCTATGTAATCGGTTTCCGAATTCGCGATCATGTGATTTCTCTATCGAAAGCTTCCCTTTTTATCGGCGCCAAGTGCGTGAGAGAAAAGGATGATTTACTTCCAGTGGTTATCCCTTCGCCCACCCCCTCACAATCCCAATCACTTTCATAAAAAGGACTGAAAACGGCTAAAATTTGTCTTCGTCACACTTGAGCGGCATGGGATTCTTCCCACAATCCACCTCGGTAATTGAAAGGGTGCGAGGTGAAAATATAATTCAGATGAAATGCGTTCCTGTGAAGAAAGTTGTTTGTCGGTGTGAAAGAAAATTTTTCTCTTTTCATCGGTTGATTTAAAATTTTACGTATTGAGAATTATATTAATACCAACTTCAATTTATCATAAGCAAGTGGAAAATTAAAAATACTGATAGATATTGTAAAAGGAAAAATTATTATAAAATACTCTTTTTCTTCTTTAGCGAAAAGCAATCCTCAAACATTTATTTCAATTTTTTACGAGTTGCCCATGCAAAAAAATGGACATAATCCAACTTTAATATTTTTTTATCTTTATTGAAAGTTATCGTTTGCTAAAAATTTAATGGATCAATTATCTTTCATCGTATGCAGTTTTCATGAAGGAAAATTTTGGAATAAGAGCGTTCCACATCATTTTTTCCCACGAACGACCATGAAGATTTTTTTTTTTTCTTTTTTTTTTTTTTGCAGTAAAATAATCGTTTGATGTAATAAATCGCACGTAAATTTACGATATAAAATTTTTATCAATACTAAAATTGTTTGTGAATTTGTCAGGTAATGTTTTTTTATCAAAGAATTTATTGCTTGTTAAAAATTCTGTCCTTTAAAATTATTTTGCACTCTTGAAATTTTTGCCTGATCCAAAAATATTGGAATAAAAAATTTACCACATCATATTTGTCATAAAATTGTTTATTATAAAATATTTATTCTCGTAATAAAATTATTCATAAATTTGTAAGCTTAAAATATCATCAAACCATTTATCGTTTGCTAAAAATTTATCAATCGATTAACTTTCATTGTTTGCCTTTTTATAAAGGAAAAATATGGGGGGGGTGGAAACTGCTACATCATTTTTTCATAAATTTTTGTTTAAAAAAATCTTCGTAAAAATAAAATTTTTTATTTATTTGTTTGCTTTAATATTCATTAAGTGATTTATTATTTGCTTAAAAATTAATGCGGATTTATTAACTTCGTGCATCCACATAATACGAACATAAGTTGTGGAATTAAAGTATTTTTCATATCTCAGAATGATTTTCACATACAATTTAAAAAAAAAAAAACTTTCTTAAATTTTATTTCGAAGAACCTTGAAATAGACATTTTTACTTTACCAATAATTTTTTTGAGATTGATTCATTACATCGATAATTCAGGCAAAATATTATTTTTTTTTATGCGTTCATTTAAACACGAAAAAAATAGTAATTTTTTTATGTATTTAGATGAACACGCAAAATGTGCGAATTAGAATGGAAAATAATTTTGAAAAAATCAGTTATTTCCTAAAAAAATGTCTGTGGTTCCTTGAAACTCTTCACAGAGACTTCCATTCCTATTCAACATGAGATCCAAAAACTTTACTAATAAATGGATCAAAGTCTCACACCTCTTTCATCTAGAAAAACATTTCTAAAAATATGTTTAAGACAATTCTGTTTTGAGCCATAAGTATAAGGTATATCATTAACATAATTAAAATTTGGGATTAAATCAGCAATTGATAATATGTAAAAATGTGATTAAAATTCTGTTATTCTAAATAAATCTCTGTTATTAAAAACATAACAAATTTTGATTCCTTATTTTATGATTATATATTTAAATTGCTCTTTCTTAATTAATTTAAATGTTACCACTTTTAAGCTAGAAAAAGATAATTACATAATATATCAGGAGTGGCCAAACTTTTGGGATCCGGGGTCTACTCTTCATTTGAAAAATCGAAGGCGGTCTACCAAAGGCAGAGCTAAATTAACGTGCATATTTATTTTCTTTAACAAGAAAAAATGGTACATTACGTAATTTTTCTAAAAAAAAAATAACTTAATATTTACAAATAAAAATTTACTGACGAAAATAATCAAAGTATTCATATATCAAAAAGTGACCATCCTATTCACTTCGTTTAGTTGAAATTTGGCACTGTATATCTGCGACAAGTTTATCATATTGTGGCTGGTACGAGCTTGTTGCAATGCATAAACACGAAATTAAATGTTCATCTGTTAAATGCGACTAATGTTTGTTTTTTGTTCCTGAAAAAGCAGATTCTCAAAGATACCTTGATTAAAATTAATTTGTAAATATTTGGAAACGTTTCCTCAGAAATTGATTTCCAAAAATCAAAATCGCTAAATATGCTCTGGATTTAATAAATATATCGCATCTTAATTTAATAATTTCTTCCTCGGCCGTGACTGATGTGATATCTATTAAATGTCTTACTTTTTCAAATACGTTGTCCATCAATGTTGACATTTTCATTGTGACAATGACCATTAATTTTGACATTTTCATTAAATGTCAAAATTAAATAGAAATATTAAAAAATTTATTTATTTCAACCTAATTAAGTCAGCGAATCTTCCTTCAAATTCTTTAAACAAAACAAGTAAATGTTAAACGAAATCTTCGAAATCTCGGTTTGGATTATGGATGCACTCTTCCTCCATGTTTCTGAAGTTTCTCAATTCATGTTTTCTTAATTGAGATGCATACCTTTCTATAGTTTCTTTGAATGTTTTAATCGCGCTCATCATGTCCGTTTTAGGTTATATAAATCGCAAACTTTTAATCATAAATCTTTAAATCGTAAATCTTTGCACAGTTTGTTTTTAGTTTTAAAGTAGACTGTAGTAAATTTTTATTTTAAATAATTCATTGATTCTATGTCATAAATCATAAAATAAATTGTTAATATCCGTGGTCATTATCGGGATGGTCGCGTGGACTACCTAAAATGTCTTCGCGGTCTACCAGTCGTCCGCGGTCGACGTCTTGGCCGCCCCTGATATATATAAACATTATAGTAAAAATTTTAAGTTGTGTATTCCTACTTAATGAAGACGGTTGGGGTCGTGATAGAGTTTCGCGCTATCAACACATAGATCTGAGGTTCTATCCTCGGGCTGGGTAAGATCGACTCAGCTTTTCATCCCTTCTGATAAAGGATAAAACTGAGTAAACTTTACTATTCCAAGCATGTTTGATTATTTAACACTGGGGGTTTCGCGTTAGGTTGACCACATAACCGGGACATATGCTTCGCCCCCTACAGCTCTCGGTCAAGAAAATGGATTTGGCCCTTGATGGACTGTCGTGCCATATAGTTAACTTCCTACATAATATACAACATCGATATAAACATGGTTGGAGGAAAATGTCATTTTCGTTACTTTGAGGAAGCGATTTCTATACCCGATCCATATGTCATATTCACTAATGACAGTAAATAAATAGGTCGTGGTTAAATGTTATCTAAATGAAAATGATACCTCCAGAGGTAAAAGGCTAAATCTACGGTTTTCTGACAAGGATCTACACATTGATGGGCTATCGTTAGCACACTCTGGGGAACCAACTGTATCATTTGGACTCTTATAGTGTCAAAATGTTTCAATATATTAGGTAAATGTCCAAGCATAAAAAAACTTGTTTCTCTATTATTTGAATTTAGAGAATGGTTCCAATTATAAATTATTCGTTGCATTTATTATTTTCTGTATATAACTATATTTTCGGTCATTTTGAAGGCATTTACCATTTTTAAACTTTTATATATGTGTTTAGTTACTCCACATACTTAGCATGGAATTCAAATTAAATCATTCTGGGCCCTTAGGCAATCCAGTCAATTTATGAATTGCAATCCAACCAATCTATTTGAATAAATCCTGGTTCTCATAGAATGCCAGATGCAGATTATACTGTGTTACTTGGGCTGACAATAAACTCTCTTTGCACTGGAAGATAGATTTCGACCCTAGCAAATGATGAACATCAAACGATACAGATTACGATTCTACTTTGTGCTTACGTTAGCGAGTCTCATTTCCGGGTCTTCTCTCTTGAGAAAAGTGATTACAGCTTACTATTCCAAAAGCCTTACGACTGCTACAAAGTGATTGGCCGTAGAAGAGTCAATAGTACTCATTTATTATGTACATCTATAGTATTCACTCTTTATATACGCCACACGCACACATAATAGTACTTATTTTACTCTGCATAATGCCAATAGTACTCATTTTTTTATGTACATCAATAGTATTCACTTTTTATACACGTAACACACATAATCATGGTATTTATTTTACTGTACACAATGTCAATAGTACTCATTTTAGTCTACACTGTTTCAATAGCACTCATTTTTATATACGTCAATAGTATTCATTTTACTATGAGCAGTGCTAATAGAACTCATTTTACTATACTCAACATCAATAGTACTCATTTTACAATATGAGGAGTCAATAGTACTCATTTTTTATGTATCAGAGTATCAATTTTTTTTGTTTTGTTTTCTCACTAACATTATGCTTAATTTGCAAAATTTTATACAGTTTGTCCACGTTGTTTTTGACTTGCGAACCAATAGATTTACATCGACGGGGAGGAATGTTTTTCTTAACCAGGGGAAATTAAATGCAATAATTTCACAGGATGGTTTTTTTTATGACTGTAGCACTTTTAAATTCTTACAGTAAAAACACATAACCGAAAAATTTATAAAATACAAGATGAGGGGAAGTTGTTTCATATATATATATATATATTTTTTTTTATTTTGATATATATATATATATATATATATCGAAAACAAATTGAGCAATCCAATCAACAGGTATATGGTGGTTTGACTCGCCCTTGCGGACAGTCTAACAACCAATGGCATTTGTAAGTCATTTTAACGCGTAATTGCCTAACACGAAGTCTCTTCACAATGGGTTGCATTCATTTGTCGCAAGGCAGGAATATTCTCAAGCACTCACCCGGACATACATGCATGCAAAAGGCAGAAGTGCAGCCTTTATTTTCATTATTCCATCAATGTTTGGGATCGAATACGGAATCTTTTACTCTGAATGACCCGATGTGGCTTAGTTGAATAAGACGCTGTTCTCGTTGTCGGACGGTCGTGTGCTCGAATCCCGATTAATCGGAAGGTCTAAAAGCGGCCTGGTCATGTTAAATAAGTCATGATTGCCAATTCCTCCTAGTGAAGTGGTATATCTAGGGATGGCAGGCTAATTCTGTTTTGGTGTCAATTTGCTTCATCTTTGCTTCTAAATGAAGATTCGCACTCGGCTGCTTCCACCTAAACTTGTTAAGCTCAATTCCGGGCTAAGTAAAGAGAAGTATTGAGATACAAGAAACACATTCGATTTGATGTCCTCAACTGGACGATATTCATAATGTCTCGATGAGAATTGCACATTTTTCGCCTCTCACTCCTAACGAACCTCGTGATCAAGTGCCGATTCGCCTGCTAAGAACAACCCTGAAATTCTGACAATAATGATAAAAGAAACGATATCAATATAAGTTATTATTATTTAACACAAATGAGTAATACAATAATACGAAGTGGGTAGCTATGCACGTCAATTAATAAATTCAGACCTTTACAAGCCTAATTCATACAATTTGACGAATATAAATGATTAACCTAAGTCACGTACCCTATCCTCGATGTCAGGAAAGGATTTCGTGAGCTGGATAAGGACTTGTACTACCGTAAGTTACTGTTTGCAATGATTTTAAGAAAAAAGATTATATTGTGCTCAGTATCTTCTTTTTTCTTAAGGACTTGGAACTTCCACAAGACGATCGTTTGTGGTGGTTTAAAAAAAACGGAATATCGATATTATATTCAATATCCTTTCGGAGTTGGATTTTTTGACAGATGGACTCATTTAATCTTACATTATATTTATGAGAACTTTTATGTACAAGAAAAGTTAATGCTTCATTATGTTTACATCTTTAAATATATTTAAATGCATGAAAAAATCTATGAATAATCGTAACAATTAAAATAATTATTAAAGTAGATTTCATAAGAAATACCTTTGATCTAACACAATCAGTAAGGGAAGCAGTCTTGTTTGATCACTTTTGATGGATGCCCTAAATATTACTATTCGCGTGGCAATGTATTCCTATGCTTGCAATTGGAAATTTCGAGGATGGAGATAGGAAGAGCCAACAAGACGATCGACCTCGTCATTTGGTCTGCTTCAAATTTAAGAGGCTGTTGCCTGTGTAGATGAGTTTCAACATGATAGTTTGATGTTTTATTTCTGTTTAGTAAGATAAAGTCAATATATTGGGGCTGTTGTAAACCGATTAAAAAAGACTCAACTGAAGACCGTTTTGCTGAGAAAGCCATAGGTACGATGAATATTCAATCAGATCTATTGTCCCTCCATTCGCATAACGCGAGGTGGGGAGAACAGTAGCAGATCAGGTGTCGACTTCGTCTACGGATAGTGATCGAAAATTACCAGTTTCTTGTCGACACATAATGCAAAGTAATTTGCTGCCGGAACAGTATCATCATAAACTAACGTCCTGACCAGTGAAATTTAGAGGTACACGGACTTCATGAGATAAGGCGTCTTCAAAAAATTCGGAAGGCATTAGAACCGATACCTGTCTCTGTAGACCATCGCATTGAGAGTCGCTATGCATGTCAGATAACGCGAGGCACTCCAATGGCACTCCGTTGGTGTGGCGTGGCAAGAGAAAAGAATTATAATTTAAATATCGACTTTATGGCTTGATCGTTGTTTAAAATAAAAAGGCAATACCGTTTAGCTAGGAGGAAACTGCAGCCGGAAGTGTATTGCAATAACTTTTAATATAATCTTTAGAAGTACAATGTAAAGAAATAATAAAAAAATTAATTAACAAATTTATTTTCATATTTAAATTTTTATTTCATTACATAAGTTACTAATTATAAAATTATTTTATTATATATTTTAATATAACTATGTTTAATATACTAGTCTTGCATTTTAAAAAGCTTAGTTTGTTCGTATAAAATAACTTTAGAATAGCAAAAGCTTTTTTTTCCAAAGCAACAATTTTTATAATAATTTGGTCGATGAAGTTAATATTTGAGAACATCGTCATTATTTTCATTGGAAAGCGCAGTAAAATAATAAAAGTAGAAATGTCCTTAAATTAGGGGAATAAATGTGTCCCTGCTCACACATACAACTGCAAAATTACCTGAAAATCGTCGGCCAGACGATTCTCTCTCTGAATTATGATTTCGGAAAACGACTTTTTGGCTCGTTATTAGAGAGAACTTGGCGTGTTTTTTTCCCACAGAATCAGCACCGCGGGATTTTTCTCATCCACTTATTTCGGGAGGGAAGCTTTTTTTATTATTTGGCTCTTTCAAAAAATGTCAACTGCTGAGTGGGAAAATTGCTGGAGACAATAGAATCGGCTTGGACATCCACAAGGCTAATTTCGAAACTGCGTGGAACTTTCGATCGATTACTGGACGCACTTGAATCTATTTGTTATTCATTTATTTACTTCAATTGCGCCAAATAGCGGAGTGATTTGAGAAATTATTTATCTTCCAACAGTGTAAGCACTGTTCGTGTCGCTTCAAATTATTCCGCGTGTATTATTTCGGAGCAATCTTCTCTGTTTTTGGAATCGGTCATTTTGTTCCAATAGAAAAAATGTGGAATATTAAAAATTTTCTGAAGAATAAGAACCTAGAAATGAAAAATCGTTCAAAATTTGTAAACATTGTGAGTTTTTTTAAAATTAACAAAAATATTCATTCACTTACCAAATTCACCTTTTTTTAAAAAAATTTTTATGAATTGCTTTTGGAAGATATTTATCTTTCTTTGGATTCCACATTTAGTAAATAATTATATTTTATTAAGCCATTAGAGTCCCATATTTTTAATTTCTATGAAAATAGAAATTATTAGTAAATCTATAAAAATAAAAGATGACCTTAAGATCGAGCTGGTAGCTGAAGGGTTAGCGCTATTGTCTTCGTCAACAGTTCGTGGGTTCGACTCCCACCATGGGCATGGATGTTTGTAGTGGTTTGTAATCTACTGTAAGCCGTAGGTCCTAGTCTAGCTAGCCCTCATGTGCAAAACTAGCTCTTGTGACCTTTGAGCGACAAGCAAATCAACTCAAATTTAAATTTATTTTCATAGCTTTAAATTAACCTTGAGTCGCTTATACCGAAGAGTCACTGTTCCGGATTTCTGCTCGCTTCAATCATGGAAGCGTAGGATTCTGTTACACTTTTTAAAATTGTCATCTATGTATAACCAATGGGGGTAGAGAAAAAAAATGTATGTAGGATTGTTCCTCTCTTCTTTCCAAACTTGCATTGCGTATTTAAAAAAAAAAATAATAATGATATTTAGTATTTTTTCATTTCTAAAAAAATACCGTTTTTAGCCATAGAAACGAACTTGTTTTCGATTTCCCTAATAGGACACCGATTTTAAATTCCTGTGAATGCGGATGAAAGAAGTTCTAATTTCAATTTTTAATAACAGCGAAAGTCAACGTAATTTTTAAGCGTTCTATACCTCTTTCAATTTGTTTTTTACCTCTATGTGAGACCTCCTTTCGTGGTAGAGTTTTGACTAAAGTAAATACAATCAAAATCGTTACTTTCCATAAAAGAAATTTTAATACAAATAATACAAGTTTAACAACGTACCACAAAAATTGGTGAGTTTGGCTTATATGAATGAAAATTTAAAAAAGCATCGGTTCCACGTCCGGATGATAGGAGTTCAATACCTGTCTTAATCTAAAAGCATCAAGGTGGCAAAGTCTATCAAAGTTATGTTTTTATAGTGTCAAACATCTTTCCGTTGTACTGAAACTTTATAGACACGGCAGTATGATCTCAGAAAACTTTCGCATTCCGAAGGTCACGAATTCGATACCAAACTTGAACGAATATTGTCACGATAATAGCCTTATGATAGTTACATTTTCATAAGCTTTGGCGGCTTTTTACTAAAGTGAATAGAAAAATATTGTCTCAGGGAACGTTGTAGTCTCTTAAAAAATTAAAAGCTTCTCATCATTTTAAGGGACTGATTTCGAAACTTAACCTAAATGATCATCATGCCGAGAATGCTTCTCATTGTGAAGTTCTCAACTAATATATATCACCCAATTTTTTGTGAACAATTCAATTGTTGTTGTTGTTGTCGTGTGCCAGCCAGGCTGGCAATAGGGGGTGCGCTGCTCCACTTTTCCAACTGAACCATATTTGGTGTGGAGTCCGACTTCCTCAGTACACACATGCCATAGGTACCCGTTTATAGGGTAGGCAACCATTCACACACACACAAAGAAAGGACAAAGACAAGAAAGAGAGAGAGAAAGTACATCCATGCCCGAGCCAGGATTCGAACCCAGGTCCCACCCATTTGTAGTTATGTACGCTAACCACTAGACAGGTTAGGTGGCAACAATACAATTAAATGCTATAATGAAAACAAGAAATTAAGAAAGAAAATTAAGCGGTTAAAAGGTATTTCCTTTTTTTTCTAATGACTACTTTTCAACCGCTTTAATATCCTTTTATGAATATTAAAACTTAATTTAAATAAACTTAATTTTCTAAATATATCATTAAAAATGTGATTTCCATCCAATTGCAATTATATTTATTTCAATAATATTATTCAAAATTAGATTATTATCCCGTGAAAAAATATACTCAAATAATAAGCGCATAAATTTGAATGAGGTATTTAAATGATTAAATTATTGCAATTCACTTATCTCAGCCACCAAGTCCTTGGGAATTGACATTATTTTTTAAACGATTTGAATTGACCAGTGAAGTGGTCGATGCCTGCGCTGGCATTCTCATTCCTATGCCACACCAAAGAAATAACATCGGACTCTGGAACATTTGACGTGCATAAAGTACGACAGTTTTCGAGCGTTCAGTATCGAATCTAATGCTGTCCACAGAAGAAACGCTTTTTCTTACTCGAGTGTTTTTGCCCTAGATTTGATATATTTATTATCCGTATCCTCGTAAATATCATAAATTGGTCACCCCTAAAGTCTATCATAATGCTTAAGGATAAATATCAACCTCTCCACACCAAACTTGAATACACAGGAAAAATTTATTACACATTTAATTTTACTTATTTATTAGGAAATGCAACGTCCATATCCATTTCTTAGAAGCTGGAATCGAATCTAAGACCTTTAACTCCAAAGAATGTTATCGTGCCTTTAGGACATGGAGAGCCAAACGTAAATTGAGCAAATAAAAAAGAAATTTATTTGAAAAGGTCTTAATATATTGCCAATGATACAGAGCACCTGTAAAAATTTTTCTTTGATATTTAGGAAAAAAATTGGCAATATCTCAGTAAAATATGAAGGGAAGCTTGCAAGGCTTATTTCCCAATTTAAAGTTCTTCAAATGTTGATTATATTATTTATCAAGTTATATAAAAATTACAATAACTAATATTAGCCCAACTAACCTATGAGTGCCTATGATCCGCGCATCGATTAACCAGCTTATTCAAGTATGCATCTGTGACTAACAATAGCATTCTACTGAATGATAAATCCTGATGTTCATCAGGAAGCCAGCATGGAAATTTTGCTTCCAGTAATGGGACAATTAGTAGAAATGTAAAATTCTCTCTACCTACTTAAAATAGGATCATGCGCTTAGGACTATTTATTGTCTTACAAATTCAATATGGCAGCAAGCTGAGAGAGAGGAGGCTGTCTGGCTCCAGTTGTCCGCCATCGGATGAAAAAATAGCAAATTAAACATTCAATTAGTTTCCCCTCAGTGGAAATCAAATTTGCAGGAAAGAATTACGTGTTTAAGAATACAAGAATTTACATCTTCGTCTATGAACAAAATAGCAGCTCCCCCAAAAAAAAAAAAAAAAAACATACTAAAGTACGTCTTTGGCTCATAGATGGCAGCACCATCTTTGTCTTCCAATTTAAATATTGAAATCAGAGAAGATCCATGGCCTGGCTCCAAACACTCCCAGAGGAATTAATTTGGAATGGGAACATGGAAGACATTGCGTCCAAGACATATTTCAAGTGCCCCAATCACCATTAGTGAACATGACGGAGTTTCATATAAGCCGGGATTCGAGCTTACATCCTTCTGGTAACGAGAACGACGCCTAACGAACCAGTTACAGAAGCCCCGCAAAGTGATGTTACTAGAAACAAAAATAAAATTTTTAAAAGAACATAAAAAAAATCAGATAGCAAGGGTGCTTAAAAACGTAATAAAATTCTAATTCAGTCATAATCATAATAAAGTGGCCACCGAGCTTCAAGGAGATTCAATAACTTGGAAAAAATTTACGTACAGCATTTAAATAATTATAACTTTGTTGAAGTTTGATATTGTTTCTATTAAATTTATGAAATTTGATCCCATTTGGAAACGCCTTCAAAAAAAAATTTCCATCATTTTCTTAAAGAAATTGAATTTATTGAGGTTCGATGTTGCAGAAGTAACATGAATATCATTAAATCTCTGTAAATCTTCAGGGAGGGAGGAACTGAAGTGTCATTGGTGAAGGCCCTTACTATAGTCTCAGGTGCTTGAGTTTTATGGTTTGCGAAATTTTAAAGGATCCATACCCATTGGAAATTTTTCATTTTATAGAGATAGTGTAGCTACAACATCTGGAATTAGAAACAACAAGAAAAAATTTTTGCAACAACAGTTAGGGAACAATTCCGAATTACAATCTCTGTTTCCTAATATCGTATCGAATAACAGTCTAGCCAGATCTATCAGCTTGAGTTCCAGTCCTTCAGTCGATTCCTGCTAAGGTCAGCAAAGTGAAGCAATGCCTGCTGTAAGCAGTGATTGATCACATTTTCTCTCATTGGTTTGTTGGAGCTCCAAGACTTGTCAATATGTGACGTTCAACGTCCTTCCGCTGATGGGGTGTAGATGTGGAAAGGAAGGTGCCAGCTCAGGTATAACCTCGTCACCTGTCCGGGATTCAAAATTACGAGGCGTTAGGTGATGGGTGAGTATTCCATACCCCGTGAACCTTTATGTATAGCCTGGGTTTCGTCTGCACACCGTTATGTATGTATGCAGTAACTCTGACAAGACACTTCAAGCCTACGTCTATTCTAGTCAAGAAACATTTTTATAGACAGCAAAGAATTCCTGTTTTTCTTAAGAATTTTCTTAGATGGAACTATTTTGTTCTTCCATAATGAAAAAAAATAGCATGATGAAAAGCTAATTACCTATCATGCTATTATTTTTGCTTGTTATAAATTTATAGCATAGTTATAAAAATATATATAAAATGATAAATCTTGAAAAATTTCTGTAATGATAAATGTTTTTAGGGATTACAGATGTTTTTTTTTTTTTTTTTTTTTTTTTTTTTGCAACATTCCTTAGTATGCTACTGATTGGAATTAATTTTAAAGTTTAGGACGGACCGAGACGGAAGAGTCCTCATCTGAAAAACTGTAACTGCAGTATATCAAATAAGTGAATCCTGTTTGGATATTTAAAAGAAAATGCACGCAGAAGATGAAGTTGTAATAATAAACCATTTACAAACCAGTGCATTTGATGTACTTCAAAATATATTTTAAAATTTTAAAAGTATAACCAAAATAAATTAAATCTTTGCAATGCTTTTATCCGTTTATTTTTTAATCATGGTCATTCACAAATACGGACGACAATTTTCATACTACGCGTCGGTTATTGCTCAAACTATTATTTCATAGTGGATGATATTCAGACAAGTATGATTCTTAATTATCTTTTCCTTTATCGAAAACCAAAGTGATGGAATTCCCACAGAAGCATCCCCCCCCCTCTCCCCTACTCGGATATGGTCATTATATCGTCTACATGGCAGGACATCCAAGCGATTTCGCGGGGATAGTCGGCGGAATTCACATTCAGTGCCACTTCTTTGACACTGCGCAGAGTATAGAAGGGGGTTTTCGTCATTTCGTTTGGAGAGGTTAACTTTTTCCCACAGCAGCGCCGGGGTCACAGGCTGACCTTTCGCCGAGCCCACCCTCCCACCTTATTACTGACTTCATCTTCCCGACGGGGACTCTTCACCCCCAGACGAAATATTCTTCATTTGACAGGGTTGCAGCAGTTGGAATTCCTCGTCGCTTCTCCCTCCCCCCTTTTCTACGACTAATTGAATGACTCTGACTGCGCATCGAGGGG
>JAPDSC010023556.1:52075-86303 GCA_026290005.1 Latrodectus geometricus
TATAACATCAGAAAAAAGGAAAGCTTTTAAAGAAAATAAAACTTAAAATATAGAAACAGAAAAAAAAGGAGAAATTCATAAATAAAATTTTGCATGGTACTTCATGATGAGAATTCAATACCAAAAAAAAAAAAAAAATTCACAGATTGTTAACTTTAATACAAATGCATTTATCACATAATATTAGGTCACGACCAAACAAAATATAATAATTAGTGGACAATAAATTTATTCGAAAACTTTTGAAAGAGTAAGAAAATAGCTTGTATGAAATATTAGGGTTTTGCATTAGTTTAGCGATGGACCACGCGGTTCAAAGTGAAACAGCCTTCATTTGATGACAACTACTGTTAAACAAAAAGATGAGTGCAGAGTTTCTGCTGTCTACATAAATATCTGTCAGGGTGGGTGCTTGTAAGTTTTACCGGTTTCCTCTTTTGTGATATAAGAGTATAGCCACTGTATGAAAAACCTTGGTGATTGTTAATCTACGTGGAAGACACTAAAAAAGTATTATAACAGCCTTGTGCTGTTAACTGTACACATACACAATAAGTAACATAATTACGTAATAGTCTTGACGAATAATAATATTCACTTCTTAAGAAAATTATTCAAAATTTCTGTTTTTTGGCATTGAAATGTTTTTTATTTGTGAATTTAGACACCACTGATAATCCGCAAAGCAGATAATTCACAAAGCGGATAAGTTGCTCCCAGATAATAGAGAATTTACTGTAAGTTATGAAAACTGAGAAATTCCTGTTCCAGTGAAGCATAATTAGCTCAAACTTCCATTCATACTTTTATAGAGGAGGCACTTCAAACAAGTTAAATATTTCCGAGAGAGCGGAAGATCTCGAATACAATGCAATAAGATTATTTAAGTCTGAAAAATCACCGCTGTTGTCAAATAAAAAGTGAAATCGATATTAATATTTAAATAAAAATAAAAATTTAATAATTGAGTTCCTCTAAATATAAGCAAGTGTTTCCACAACATATATATATATATAAGACAAAAAAATCTTAAAATAATATTAACTGTGAAGGATTATTTAGAATAATTTATCGTTTATTTCTGTACTGTACACTCTAAAAAAAAACACTGTTATTTTACAGCAAAAAGTGCTGGCAATTTGGGCGCCAGTATAATCTGCTGTAAATTTACAGCATATCCGTAAAATTTTTACAGCATATTTAACTGTAATTTTTACAGCATATTTTGCTGTAATTTTACAGCACTTTTTGCTGTAATTTTTACAGCACTTTTTGCTGTAAATTTACAGCACTTTTTGCTGTAATTTTTACAGCATTTTTTGCTGTAATTTTTACAGCACTTTTTACTATGCATTTTACTTCAACCTTTCCAGAACCTATTTTATAACCTATTGCTATTTACAGCTATCATCAGGTTTTCATAATATTTTTTCTATTTTCATTCTCCCCTCCACTTTGTTTTAGTTCTCATGAAACATTTATTTAGTTCTTTTTTATGTAAGAAAATTTTTGAATGAAATGTAGATTATATTTCTCATGACAAGAAAATCCAATTCATCCCTTTTCTCATTAAATAAGTGCATTCATGTCCTCTTGAAACTCTTAATATATTATGGATGCAGAAAGATTTATATGATAGCATAATTATTTTCAAGACCTTTTTTATTTTATTTTTTAGAATCAAGCAATTTAAAATATATACTTTCATTTTACAAATATTTTTTGCATATGCAATTTGATGAATATTTAAAGATAAATGTATAATGAGTCCAGACACAATGTTTAATTACAATGATTATTATTTAAATGATTTCCAATTGAAATATATAAGAAATTTCTTTCATATTCTTTCAAAAGTTAACATATTTAATGTTTAAATAGAAAAACCCTTTCTGTTTTTTTACCAGTTTTATTGAATTACTAGTAGAATTGAAATTCATTGAAACATATTATTGTTATATTTTTATTTTAACTGAGAGTTTAAAATACTAAATAACCAACTTTCTTATTATGTACTAAGTAGTTTAACAAATATTAATTGAAATATGAAGCAATTTGTAATTCAATATATGTAGCATAAAGAATATAAATGTTACATTACAGAAGATATCATTTTTTAGAACATTCTGTTACTAATTATTTAACTTTCAATACCATACACGATGATTACTTATTTAGACTTAACACCCCAAAGTCGTAATTTTAAATGTAGGTTGAAATTTTTATAATGAATTTTTAAGAAATAAAGAAAGAATAGTTATATTGAATAAGATATAAAACTAAACATAAAATCAATTTTATATTTACCTACTATTTTATAGACTAATGAAAGAATAAAACCTCCAAAAAATTCCATTTTACTAAAAATACGAAGGGCAATTAGTTAACTATATGGTATTTCAATTATATTGTACAGACAATAAAAGTTACTTTTTAAAAAATTAATTAGATTTTTTTTAATTTTCTTTTTTTTTTAACTTTTTTTCCATTATAATAAAAGCAAATAAAAATTCTGAAAAAATAAAGAGTTTCTATTTAATAATTGACAACACACAAACAATAGCAAAAAACTTTTTTTTGTTTATTTATCCTACATTTTAATCATAACCATTCAAAATTAGACAAATTATTTAAAAGAGATAATACGCGTGCTTGAACACCATCTTTGACAGATTTTTTGGATTTGGTCCCTCGAGAGGGGTTAATGTTGAATAAGCACCTAAAATACAAAAAATAGAAATTAGACACATGAACAGCTAAATTAAAATTAAATATCATTAAGATTTATTAAAATTATTTAGTTTTCTTCAGAAGCGCTGTTTTTCAAAAACAGACAGATTTATTTTTAAAAACAATTAAAAAATAATTTCGTATAATATGAAGCAGTTTCATGAAATACAAATTATTCTGATATCATTAAAATGTATCTAAATAAAAATATACCTTTGAATGAATTCCATTGTTCCAAATAGTTCTTCCGGATAATTGATATTAAATGCATAAATATATACATATTAAATGCATATTAAATACATTCAAATCTTCATTTACTACGATTCCATCAATTAATATTATATATTTTGTTGATGAAAATATATCACAACCTAGAAACAATAAATTTAAAATAAATGTATTTGTACATGTTTAAGTAACTGTACTTGCATCTTGTAATTATTTTCAAGTAATAAATAAAATTAAATCTCCAAAGAAAGTGAAAATATTTAGAAAGTCAAAATAATTATATGTCATATCTTTCACAAATCGTATATTAATCATTATCCAAATTATCTAAATCATGTTTTAATTCTGAGAAAGAAATTGAAAAAATATTAGAATAATCGAGTGTTTCTAAATATAAGAATACCATGTGTTGTTTTAAATTATCTTAGTTTTTGTATAATATAATACGTTTTACAAAATACATAGAATAGCTTCTGTAATGATTAATTTAATAAAGAAAATTATCATAATTTTGTGCATCAGTGTTTGGATATTTAAATATCCTTTTCGTATATTTCCATATTTATAGCACAAATTTAAAACTTTATAACTAGAGCGACTGACGTAATGGTCATAACAACAAGCCATTGAACACTAAATAAAACTGCTTTAAATGAAACAACAATTGCTAAATGCATTTAAAAGCTCACAATTCTTTATTCTAAAAATATTTTCTTTTCTTCATTCAATACAGCGTAATAGATAGCTAAACATCTGAAAATAAATTATATAACATCTAAAAACACTTTGCATTTTGGTTTCTCTTGTAGGACATCACAATGAAGGAAAAGGAAAAACTTTAAAAAAATCCGCCACACAACAGATTTGCTTGCAAAAATTTAACACCTACTCCAGTTTTCAAATGTGCCTGGAATTGACATCAAAAGACTTTAGCCAGCATAGTACTACTATTAATAGTTATTATGCGATTTTTCTGTAAGACTTTCTTTACAAATCTTACACCTCCTTTGTAATTTTTTAATCTCCAAAGACATCTACATATTTAAAAATTTTTATTTTTTTTTTAAAAATTGTAACTATGTTAGAAGGTAACATTTAATGTGCACCATGTTTACTATAATACTAAATTAACATACGTATACAATAGTATTAGAAAAATGTTGAGCACAAAATATTTTAAATAAATTAGGTAAAAACAAATTAGAAAGCTTCCACTCATGTACTTCTGTTTCTTAATTATAGTTCTTTATTCTTTAATTTTTTTATTCTAGGAATTTACCATATTTAATAAAAGAATTCTAAAAAAAATATAAATCATATAATTCTATTTCTTTAGAAATTGAAATTCGATAATCAAGTAATTTTTATAACAATCAAAACGCTTAGATAAAATATTATTATAATTTCTAAGAAGTTTTTATGATTAAAATATCAATCAGCTATATTAACAAACTAGTACAAAACATTCTAAATTTTAATAAACTAGTAAAAATATATTGACACTTTATTCAAACTCCTTTGTATAAATTGAGCTTAATATTTTCTGAAAAATTCAATCAAATTTATACGAATTTATATCAATAAAAGTAAACTAACATTTTGTATAATAAATAATAAGAAAATTGTACTTTACCTTATATTTGGTGATTCAGTTACAAAGGAAATTCAAACCTTTCAAAATTCTAAACACAAGCAAGATATATAATTTCACGGAAACGAATGCAAATGAAAATAAATAATGGCGTCGTTTTAGAATAAAAGCAAACGATAATCCCACCAATTTGAAGCGCATGCGCAGTGACAAGCGATTTTCTCTCTCTGAATTTTACAGTAAAATTTACTGTAATCTTCAATGTTCTTGTTACAGCCATTTAAATAACAGTGATTTTTACTGTATTTCTTCCGTTTTTTTTAACAGTGAGTCGTCTTGTCTCGCTGACCATACCCATGTGCGAAGCATACCCAGTGTTTCCAGTCAAACTGGAAACAGTGGAAGCAAGAAGAGACGATCAAAGCTATCATTTCGAATGAAGAAAATTGGCTCCGGCTGTTCAAGGATAATCATGTAACAGCCCCCTATCTGATCTAGATTGTTGAGTATGGATTCTGCTTACATGGGGAATCAACACCAGTAGAGAGTGATGAACAATGCATGGGCTGATGATAAAGGTTTGCTGAAGGAATCTACATTTATGTATTAGCTTTTGAAGATTTTTACAAGAATAAAACACCACAAAAAAAAAAAAATAGCCCTGGCCAGTACAATAGGTAATACATGTAAATTATATTTTTATTTTTCACTCAGTATTTCTTCTTATTTAAGTAACTCATAAATATTAACATATCGGAAATAAAATATTTAAATTTATATACTTTCATCAATTGCAACTCCTGGTTCAGGCTCCTAATCAGTAATCTAAACCAAGATAGATAATAAATTTTAATTTTCAATTAAATTTATTTATTCATAGCACATAAACTATCCTGTAAAGCTCTGCCAAAGTTGGGTGCCTTTGAGTACCCGCGACAATAGGGGGGGGAGGGAATATTCTGTAATCCCAGTTGAACATTTTAAAAATCTGGCCAGCCTACATATAACAAGAAAATGGAAAAAGACAAAAATAAATGAATAAAAACAAAATGAAAATAAAAAAAATGAATTTGTTCACAATGGTCTGTGTGTTTTTACCTCCAAATATACAAGAAATCTAAATTGAGTAATTAATATAAGCATTAATATTTAAATATTTAATAATTAAATTAAAATAAGTAAATTAAAAATGTTTGTTTAATCCACTTAAAATTTGCAATATGCATCGAAACATTTTTACACTATCTTGGAACCAAAAGGAATGACGTTATTTTAATTTTTTCTTTTTAACTACAATTTTGCTTTTTTTTTTTTTTTTTTTTTTTTTTGTAACATTTTAAAATAAATGTGTGGTGATAAAAAAAAAAGTTAGTACAAAGCTTCTTATATATATATATAATAGAGAGAGAGAGAGAGAAGAGAGTGGTATAATTACCAAACATTTATTATTTATTCCTGTTTAATTATATATTAACAATAATGAAATATGAATTCAGAATTTGCTAAATCCCAGTACTCGGTACTGGTGACAAATGAGCCAAAAACTTATGGTTTATTCCGCCAGAATAGATTTTTTTTCTATGATTAATTCCGACTTGCGCATAAATTATTTGTGACATGATTGCGCATAAATTATTTGTGACACGGGAGTGTGAAGGGAATTGAATTGCAATTTTAAATATCATGATGAACTCGAACAATCAGGTATTGTTCGGTTATTTCGATCTATTGTGAAATCTAAATTACTCATATAGTTCAATATCGAAATTATAGTGAATCCATTATCGTTTTATTCAAGTTACAAAAAGAGCTCGAAAGGCTTTGAAGACTGTCCTTAGAAAAGTTCTGCTACACGAGTGTAATAGAAAGGTTATATGTGTTTTATTACAAAATGACACCTGTTTGAAATTTTCAGGTTTTTAATTTATGTCACTAATTAACTTCACTTTATAAACAATACACCCAAATATTATCTCGTATGAAACGATCCGTGCACTTGTTTCGAGTTTTGGAGGGGGGGATTTGTTTACTTTCCCTTCGTAATCCCCCTCCCAGCAGCATTCCCACATTGGGAGAGCCTCACGACGTCGTAGTTCAATCTTGAGGGAAAGGCCCATCTCATCCCTTCCCAACGACACAGAGTCCCCCCCCCCTCTTGGGTGCAGAACAACAAGTGGCAGTGTGTGTGCCGTACCGTTCACCGGGGGGTTGGGGGGTGAGAAGTGCCGACGGTTCCGCTTCTTCCCCGTGAAAGGAAGTAGTCGTTTAGAAGGAAGTGATAGAAGTGCCTTTTTCTTGCATTACTCGCTGTTGTGGGAAAAATATTTTCCCCACGAATCTTCCCTTGTATCTTTCTCGGCTGTGGTTGATTTTTCCCTCCGAATTTTTTTTTCCGAAAGAATATTTCTTTCCCTGGTTAATAATTTCGATGACAGCTTCGTGCTTGAGGAGAGAAATCCCGAGTGAAAGCGCACTAATCCAGAATTTAAGTTCACACCCAATACACTTGCCACCACTTGGTGTGGGAGAGTCAATTAATAACGAGAGGAAAGTCTCAGCGAATTTTCCGATGCGATGACGAATTGAAGGAGAAGTTGAAAATGTTCTTCGATTTTATTCTCATTGTTTTCATCAGTTGAACATAGCCAAATTATTCCACCCCCCCTTGACTTTGAATTTCAAACCAAAATATGATGCGGATTATTTGAGCTGGTCCACCCCTCTCCAAATTTCTATGTTAAACCAACTGTGAAACGATGAAATTTAAGTGCATTTAACATGTATCGACAGTCTCAGCACGACGGTATTGAATTCATTGCCTTATAAACAACACAACAATTTTCACAGCATTACTGAAATGAGTTCTAAGAGTTTCATAAAACGGTATTCATTTATATGATGTTACATATAATCATGAATGTCTATTTCTGCTGACTAAAGCTTTTAAAGCCTGACAAACGTTGCACAATCATGGGACGAAGTTGACACCTGAGCTGGCACCCTTTCTTCAACCCCCCCCCACACCGCAGTGACGAAAAGACTATAGACACTACCAACATTTGATGTGTTTAAATGACATGTAGTTTTAATTGGAAAAGGAGGTCTAAAATCACAGTTCGAGTAATGCTGAGCAATATATGCAAGTCAGAGCAAGATATGGAGAAAAAAATGTATGCATTTTTGTGAGATTTATTTCGAAATAAAATAACACTGAGACAGTAATTGTAAAAGGATAGAAGTCACAATATTTTGGCAAAGAAAAGCGTTTTCTTTTCTTGGATGCGCAGGGTTCAAAACCCGACAACACTAGAGACTATCATACAATAATATAATGTGTGCTATAATAATAACATAAAAACTTCATTACACCGAATAAGCTTAACCGCTCAGCTCTGCGTAATAGAAATATATACATCAGAGCTAGTGTTTTTAAAACAGCTTTATTCTCTTACACCTCACTGAAGCTCCAAAAAATGCTACAGAAATGACTGACCGTGGTCTAGGCATAGAATATCGCTTTTTAGAACATAAGCTCTCGGGTTCGATCCCAGCCACTGCTGCGCTTTTCCATGCACGTCTATCGGGGTGGGAGCTTGAGTACTTTCCGGGTTTCCACCTTTTTATGATAATGTCAGCCACAAGAACGATCCAAATCATCTTGGGTATTTTCTTATCGCTCCTCACCCCTTTGAAACAAATGTCTCCCCTCCCCTACATTGAAATTATAAAGCATTCTCTCATTTATCATTCTTTTATCTGTCGTTATGTCCATAAAAGATTAAATTTAGTAATATTTTCTGAAAAAAAGAATATAAATTATGATACGTTTATCTTTATAAAAAGAAGTACAAATTCCTATAAAAATATTTCTTAAAAGTCCCAAATTTTTTTCTACAAATGCGTGAAAATCAGAATTTAAGAAAGTAACTGTAATAAATGCTTGGCGCATGGTACAAAATGCAACAATGCAGAGGTGTCACATATCTGACAAGCTCAAGAAGAAGAAGAAGAACTGTAATAAATGCATGTAATTATGTACATAAATTGAAAAAAATTTGTATTAAAATAAAATATGTTAATTGTAAAAGTTTATTTTTCATGTGAGTTAATAAAAATTAACATTTTCTACAAACGTGATGGTAAAAAAAAAGCTGTAATTACTGATATTCTCTTTGAGGTTGGTAATCGTCAGGCGAATTTATCGTATATGCGGCGACGAAATAAAATAGTACTAGTATATTATTGGATGTTTAAATCTGACAAAAAAAGTGAATTTCTTTTATTATAAATATAGAAACTTTCGAAAACGTACAACTTTAGGACAAAAATCTTATGCAAATCTGACTTCATCTTTATTAATAATAGTCTTACTAAAAAATAAATAATAAAAAGAAAGCTAATTTTTTTTAATAATTAAAAATAAATTAGATTTGCATTTATTTGTGTTAAAAGATGCTAAAACTAACTTGATATTTGTTCAAAAAAATAGAAGCAACTTATTCAGGTAGATGAAAATTATTTTTAGAAGTTTATCGAAACACCCTTATTTAAAAGAGTATATTATAAACTAGTATATTTCACTAAGAGGACTTAAATTTATTCCGAGTTTTGTTTATTATTAAAGCATATATTTTGCAACATTAATTTTCTTAACGAGATACCTTTTAAGATATAAGAACGTATGATGTACATTATATAAAAACAAATTAATATGGCTTAAAAAACATTAATATTAAATTTAATTCGATTTATATTTACAGTAATTTGTAAAAAGTGATTTAAAATATAAAAATTATCTATAAAAATAAGTTAGGGAAATTTTCATAAATATTAAAATTTCCTTTTTGTAAACTTTTACCATATCGTGTGAAGTAATTTCCACGAGAAAGTTAAAGGGGGGGGGGGGATGGGAATATTTTTCTCCTCAAAATGCGAATGTTAAAAATTTCTCACGGGTTGTGTTTATTTCTTTTGAAGTCACTGTCAAACGTTTGAGCTCTAAGTACACACATTCATACAGCTCGTCAATCATCAGAGGAAGGAGGAGTTTAGTGAGGTGAAACAAATTTGGCGAATTTGATATGGCGCCAAACGACAGTGACATTCAAATATTGGAGAAGCAAGAATTAATATTTCTTATTTCCATTTCCAAAATTAAACTGTTTTTTACTCTTTCTTTATAAAATGATGCTTAAATATTAAACAATATTTATTCTTTCAACGAAAAATAAATTATTTAAATTAATAAAAAATTAATAACTTAAATTAATATTAATTTTTCTTTATGAATTAGGAGGAAGAATTATTGGAAAAATTCATATTTAATTTCTTTTCATAAAATTAATAACACATAACCATTATAATCTACTTTTCTTGATATTAGAAGAATAAAAAAGGCTTTATTTCTGAATTATATGTATATATATGTAATATATAACAGAAATAGATATATAAATTAGATATTATATATATATATATATATAAAACAAAATTGTAAAGCTGTTTATAAAAAAAATATAAATGATGGACAATAAAGCGTAAATAGGAGAAATTACATAAATTAAAAATACTGTGTTTATAAAAAGAATTGGTAAAGTTACAATATTGGCGAAATTTGGCATAGAGAGAAAAGCGCCAAGGTACTTAGGAAAGATAAGCTATGGTATTTGGTAAACTAACTTTATGATCGGACGTCATTGGATAAGGAAAGCCGGGCGGGAAAGCCCAATGCTCTTCTCTTTCAGTTATAGAAGCATCCTCAAAGCCGAAACTTTATTTCCAATAAAATAACCCTGCAGTGCTGATTCGATCATCGTTTGGGAAAAAAGGAATCCAGTCACTTCATCCTCAACTGCTGGTGTAACGAGTTGGAAGTTTTCTCTCTCCTCATTATCAACCGATGTCTGCAGTTGATTTCTAGTCCTCTTAATTCTTGTGCAATTTTTTCCTCACCCGAACGATCATGAATCGCGATTCCTGCCAAGACGATTTCATCAAAGCGATCCGAGATGGGGATGCCATCGAGCTGCACAAACTCCTCCAAAGGTGGGAAGGATTGGTGAACTTAAATTATTACGACCAAGAAGGCCAGACTCCTCTACATTTGAGTTGCATGGATGGCAATTTGGAACTCGTCAAATTATTAGTGAAATTCGGAGCCGACGTCCGTTTGGCGAACAAAGACGGTTGGAGTGCCTTGCATGTCGCCGTTTACGGTGGGCATCAAGATATAGCGCTCTATCTAATTGCTAATTCTGCTAGATAATTTATTCAACGGGTGTTCTTAGTGTAAATAGAACTTTTCATTTGTTTCTTTTTTTTTTTGTTACTGTCTCTTTTATGATGCAATAATGTATTGTGTATATAACATTCTGGCATCTGAACTCTGCTACAAATGTGCTGATGGTGTGTGAATGCGAGCTCGAATCAGTATTCCAGTGCTAACTCCCCGTGCGTGAATCTACTGATGTTTATTTTTTTATTTCTATTGAACTAAACCAAAGAATTTCCACTGGATTAATACTAGGACGATATATCGAGCCTTTGCATTGATTATTTGTATGAAGTTGAAAGTATGAATGTTTTTCGAACAGTTAATTTCAAATGAATGTAATTCATTAATTAATGTGCAAATAGTGCAACATAAAAAGAAAGAAATTCAAATATCTATGTGTATACATAAGAGTAAAATGTTCTAATGGGCTATTATATTATTCGATTAAGAAATGTAAAATTCAGCGTGAATTTATATGAAATTATATTAATATATATATATAATGTGGTGAAAATTTACCATTAAGGAATTTTAATTATTGACGAAAAAAGTCTTCACAAATGAAATTTTTAACTGTAAACACGGTATAATTTATTTGCTGAATCAAGATTTGTGGAATTAATTTGTATTAAAGTTATTCTTTAATTATGTATTTAAAAATTGTTTACATATTTAAGTCGTGGTTGAATATAATCAATATTATTCATAATATTAAAAATAATTTCTAAAATTTTGATTCATTGCTTGTGACTTTTTCTTGGTATTATTTTAACTAAACAATTAATGCATGCAATTAATAGTTAAACACTTATTTTTCATGTAAAGTGTAAATCTATAACATCATTTTTAAAGATACTTTATTAGTTAAATATTTCAAAGTAAATTCATAATATTATAAAAAATTTTAATGTTAAAATTTGTCTTAGCATTATTTTATTTTTGAAAGAATTGAAAGTTAGAGTTCTAAATTTAATTATATAGGAATTTCAAAGAACTTAAGATCTAAAAATTAATGTAAATTTTTAAAATTTTTTTAATAATATTTGTCTACCTCAGTGTGAAAGAATATACATATCATATTGACAATGTGACTACCAGTATTCATGACTTTGAAAAATTAATGTAAATATTACTTGCCATAGTGTATTGTAAAGATGTATGATAATTTATATATTTTGTAATTATTTATTAAACTCACTTAAAATTCTTGATCAGTGTTTAAACTATTCCTGGAATCACACAGACATTTTTAATGGATTTTTATAATTATTTTAGAGCAGTATTTAATATAATGAACAAGAATTAGATGTCATATTTGCATATTATAAATATGATTTAAAAAATTTCTCATTCACAATAAAATTTAACATTTATTGCTCTAGAGTTTGATGCACTTTTTCCAATTCTTTATACTCCAAAAAATGAAATTTAATATTTTGTTCCACTAAAACATTTTTTCTCTTCATTTAAAGCTCATGTATAATCTAAATAAAAGATTTATATCATCAAAGCCATCTTGCTATACCAGACATGAAATACTTTTTCTAATTTCTTTTAAATGCAAGATTTTTTTTATATTAAAAATATTTGCATATTTTAAATTAATGTTAAGTTATAATTTTGTGTATTTATATGAAAAGAATAATATTTTATCTTTATATCCATCTGTAAATTATAAATAATAGTAAGAATATAGTTGAATTTTTTTATTGAGAATAACTTATCTGTATTTTTTTAGGTATTTGTAAAATAATCAAAATCTGCTAGTTTTGTCTAGATATGGAGGCTCTATATATTTTAAAACTTTAATTATACCTTAACAACCTAAGTTGACAGTTGAATTGGTTGTCATTCTGGCTTTCAATTCAATATTTTGTATGTTTGTTTCCCATCTTGAACGATATTATTTCTAGTGGTTTGGAATCAACTCTAACCGACCTGTATCAATCAAAATAGTCTAAGGAAAATTAATGAATACACAAACTTGCAGTGAATGAAAAAAATTCATTAATATTCATACTTTTTTTCATTCAAATAAAGAGAGATAATTTGATAATATAATCAATAATATTTGAATTTGTGAAATGTAATGTGCTTTTTCATTAAAATGAAATCTTATTTTGCTAGTTAATGCGAGAGATGTATAAAAAATTAAAATATAGATATGCATCTTAATATTTTATTTAAAAAAATTATTCTATTTACATCGTAAGATATTATGCATATCATTTATTTATAATAAATTGACTTTGTAAAAACAAAAAAAATTATAATTAGATTTCTGAATATATTTGACTATAAAAATTATCTCATATGATCATGTGTACTGTTTATATATTACCTGAATATGCAGTCACAGATAACATTCAAATATTCATGTTTAAAAAGTAAGAGTTTTGAACTAGGAAATTTTTACTTACTAACTCTAAATTTTATGGAACTCAATTATATAGTGTTTTATAATTTTTTTGTCAAATGATTATTTTATTAGTACTTTTAATAAATTAAAAAGCCTATAATTTTTATAAATGTTACATTAAAATAGAAAGGTTTATCAATATTGAATTAAAAAAAAAAAAAATGATTTAAAATGCGAGTTTACACGTCATTCATATTTTACTCACCATGGCTAAACTACAAAATTCATGTATTTATAACTGAACAAAAGATTGTGATTTATGCAGCCTAAAAATATTTTCCTCTAAATGTTAGTTCAATTGATTAAGAGTTCAAAAAGTTAAATTTGAATATATGTTATAATTATTTAATATGTAATTGCTTTTGATTGTAAATAATAATTTTTAAGCCAAAAAATTTTAACTGATTCATGGTATTAACTGCAAATGTTTTAAAACTTCTTTTGTGGTTTAGAAAAAATATTAACTTTTTATGTAATACTCTTGCAAAACAGAAAATTTATTTTGAAATTAATATATCGAAGTAAAATGATGAGTTAAAATGATCCTTTTGTTGAGAACAAAACTCATGTTTGCAGCACAAATTTTTTTTAAAGGTTATTTTAGATTTGGTTATTGTATGAAAGAGTTTGTTCTGTAAATAATGTAATTTTAATATTTATAGAAGTTAAATTTAACACAAAAGAGCTAAGTAGTTTAATTTTATGATATATGAAAGTTGTCACGCACAAACACATAAGACTTCTAATAACTTGCTCATTTCTCTTTGATTTACATTTAATTTTAATTTATTAATTTAAATTTTATAAAACATTCCACCTACATAAGAATATAGAAAATGTAATTTTGAAGATAAAATTTTAACTATCGATAATATATAAATATGACAAAATGTGAAGCTATTTCCTTAAGATTATTGTAAATTAAAAAGAAAAATTTTATTGCTGATTTATTTTAATAAGTTAAATAAATTTTTTTTAATAGTTTGGAAAAACTTCTATTGAATAATAAAGCACATTTTTGAATCAATAATTAAAATTTTATTCAATAAATGAAAATGTTCTTATTTATTATTTCATTAACTCTTTTACTATTTTAATAAATATAGTAACTTATATTTTAACTACTTGTATTTGTAAAATTTCAAATTTTGACAACCATGATAAATCTTATGTTGGATCCAATTTTAGTTCAGTGTATTCAGGCCTGGTTGTACTGAACAGTAGATGTCATTAACTTCTTCGGTAATAGCTGAATGTTTTTTAAAGATAAATTATTCCTAATTTACTATTTAATTAAGGTAATTTTATCTTAAGAATGTAGTTCTAGTAATCATTTTTTCTTATCTTTTTCTTCCAAAAAAATTTGTTTCCTTACACTTATGAAGTTACAAAAATTTGTACCACAGTGAGAGAGACTTGTAATTTATGAATAGATAATCATATCAACACAATTATAATTAAAAAACTGAAAGATTTCATTATAATATTTGAAATAAATTTTTAAAGGTCATGGAATTTTTTTTTCTATTCTTAATTGTGAAGAAGTTATAAAAATTCTTTGCTGCTACAAAAATGAATATAGACATCAAAAATTGCTTACAAAAAGCTTAAAATTAGAATATTGTCCATCGAGATTACAGGTTGTTTTTAATTACTAATCTAGGAGTTAATGTGATTTGGTATAATTGAAGTAAATTAAAGCTAATTCTTAATTAAGAAAATTAAAACTGCTAATAAGTACAGGTCTTCTTTTTTAAAAGTGCTTTGTACATCAGCGTGACCTTGAAGTATTTTTAATAATTGAGTTACTTTTTTTTTATTTTGATTTAGGATTTGTTTTGCATCAATCACTACCACAACTTTTTCTGTTTAATTGTTTATATAATCCACTAGCCTTAACTAATATTTAGTAAATGTTTTTTCCTACATTCAGATAAAATTAAAAATTTATAACTGTTTAAAATAAGAATTTTTTGCCAACTTTTCCTGCCAAGAGGAGATTTGTAATCAAATATAGCTGGAGTGATAAATATTTCACAATTATTTCATTAATGTAAATACAAATATGTTTTTCCCTAAAATAGCAAATTAAACATTATAAAAAATCAAAAATAAGTTTGTTCTGATTATAATATTTAAAAAATATTTGAAATATATAAGAAATTCTAATTAACTGTAATGCTAAGTAAATTTGCTAAGTAAAAAGTGAAATTTAGTATTTTGATTCTTAATAGTTGTCATACATCAACAAATGTTGGTAACGTGAAAAACACACAAAATATAAAATTGCATCAAGGGATCATGTAAAATGTTGGATTTCGTCGTTCTTACAGAATTGCATCTTAATTTTTTTTAACGATTTTCAATAAAATATGTTTATTTTTAGCTATTCTATGTAATTGAATTCATTTATCCTTAATTGTCGCTAAGAAATAACTTTTGCGAGTTCGAATCTTGCTTCAAATGGATTTTTGTAGTGGTTTAGAATCTATTTTAAACTGTAGGTCTTTGTTCTATTAACCCTTTAACAAGAGAAAAAAATAAACTTAGATCTGTAAACAAATCAAACTATGTCTGAGAGAGATCGTCAGTTGAAGAAATATAAATCCCCCCCCCCCCATTTTATTTAATAATTATAAACAAATAAGATTTTCAATAGCTAATTTAATGATGAGAATTGTTAAATATGAGAATTAATAATTATTTTTATCCTCAGGATATTTTTTAGATTGGATTTGTTTCAACTGTTTTAAAAATACTATTAAAAATTAAAGAACCGCTGATTCGCAAAGCTTCTACTATTCTTTAAATGTGACAGAATATATATATACACTACTGGCCATTAAAATTGCTACACAAAGAAGGCGACATGCTACAGACGTGAAATTTATACGAAAGGAAGAAGATGCTGTGATATGCAAATGATTAGCTTTTCAGCGCATTCAGACAAAGTAGGCGCCAGTAGCGACACCTACATTGTGTTTAAATGAGGATATTGTTCAGCCGGTTCCTCATACACAAATTGCATTTGAACGTTGTTGCCTGGTGAAAAGTTGTTGTGATGCCTCGTGTAAGAAGGAGAAATGCGTACCAGCACGTTTCTGACTTTGGTAAAGGTCGAATCGTAGCGTACAGGGATTGCGGTTTATCTTATCGCAGTATTGCTGCTCGCGTCGGTCGAGATCCAATGACTGTTAGCAGAATATGGAATCGATGGGTTCAGGACGGTAATACGGAACGCCTTGCGGGATCTTAACGGCCACCTATCACTAGCAGCCGAGAAGACAGGCATATTATCCGCATGGCCGTAATGGATCGTGCAACCACGTCACGAGCTGTGAGTCAAGAAACGGGGTCCTTTGGAAGACAACAAGTGTCTGCTCGAACAGTTCGACGACGTTTGCAGCAGCCTGGACTCTCAGCTGAGAGACCATGGCTACGGCTTCCCTTGACGCTGCGTCATAGACAAGAGCGCCTTCAATGGTGTGATCAACGACGAACCTGGGCGCACGAGTGCTTTAAACAGTGCACGTTACATTTCTGGTGTGTTACGACCCGTGCCTCTACCCTTTATTCGAGCCCTGCGAAACCCTACGTTTCAGCAGGATAATGCCCGACCGCATGTTTCTGGTATTGTACGGACCTTCCTTGATACGGAACATGTTCGGCTGTTGCCCTGGCCAGCACGTTCTCCAGATCTTTCACCAATAGAAAACGTCTGGTCAATGGTTGCCGAGCGACTGGCTCGTTACCAAACGCCAGTCACTACGGTTGATGAACTGTGGCATCGTGTTGAAGCTGCATGGGCATCTGTACCTGTACATGCAATCCAATCTCTGTTTGACTCAATGCCCAGGCGTATAACTGCTGTTATTACTGCCAGAGGTGGTTGTTCTGGCTACTGATTTCTCAGGATCTATCTAGCCAAATTTTTTGAAAATTTAATCATTTCTTGTTTCTAGTATAATATATTTGTCCAATAAATATTATTTTGTTATCTGCATTTCTTCCTGGTGTAGCAATTTCAATGGCCAGTAGTGTATACTATAGAGCACAATTCTTTATAATTCAAACTTGTATTTTTTTTTTTTTTTTTTTTTTTAAATTTTGTAACTTTTTTTTCTTAAAGAAAATCGAATCATTTATAGAACACAGTTTTACGCTGTATTAAGTTTAAGTTAGTGAAAAGTAAAATACATTTCAAATCAGAAGACTTAAAAATTAGCTAGTTCAAAGTTGCAGATTAAATTTTACGAAAACTTATCTACTAAAACTCCCCCCCCCCCCGTTGCGATTAGTATTCCTAGAAATCGAGAGATTAAACATTTCCTTAATCCCGAAAGTTCGTATAATTTTCTCTTTCAGAATAACATTAAAAATTTTTTTGACTGTTAAAATAAATAAAAAATTAATTCTATTTATATTAACTTGGCCCCAAAAAAGTAACTGAATCGTCAGTTGAAGTCTTCGACACTTCGTGGGTTCAAATCTCACCTTTGGCGTAGGTTTTATTGAAAGTGCTTTGACGATATGATCGCTTACAGAACCAAAAACAATACTTGGGCCATTTTCTATTTAAAATCCACTTTCATTTTATTCCAGTTGTTTACAAAGTATCCAGAGAAAGATAAACTGATATAGAAATAAGCGTATACTATCTTTAACAGTACTCTAATAAATGAATTTTTTTTTAAATATCGTATTTATTATCATTTAAGGCAATCATACTCCTTCAGATCTTTACATTTTTCTGCATAAATTTTGCTGACTCCTCATTTTAAAATGTTTGAGTTAAAATATATAGACTATTTTTGGTAGAAATGTATCACGCTTAGAAGCAAAAATAAATTCAAATAATTGTTATGTGGTGAAGAAGTTGCTTTAACGTTATCTTGTTGAGAGTTTACTGTCCAAAAACTTTTCTTAATAAATATTTTTCGGGGACAAATTAGATTGACATTAGTTTTAAAAAAAAATTAGTATGACTGTGATCTAATTTATGACTGCTGCTTCAAGTGAAGACTCAAATTCGATGCTAGGTCCTGTGGAACGAATGGAGATAAGACATTTCGAACCTGATTTCTACATGTATGTCTGTTGGAGTGGGTGCTCGGAAGTTTTCTAGATTTTACTCAATACACCTGAATAGGGAAAATTGTAACGAAATCCAACTAAGTGTATGTAAGTAATGTAAAATAAACCAGTGAATGTTGAAGGATTATAAAAGCTTTAGGGGCCCTCTATGCTTAAACAAAAACAAATTTTCATTATTGATTTATGTGGTGATTGTTTAATTATTCTTATTGATTAAGGCACGGCTTTATTATTGGCAGAGTATTAAAAATATTCTGCAAAAGTTTGGATATTTTATGTATATTGATAAAGGTGAAACAATCAGTTTTAATATAAATTCCTCCATAATATTTTTTCTTTTTTTAAAATTTAAATTGGTGTAACTCAAAATCTGACAAAAAATAAGTTCAGTATATTCCCTTTTTAAAACACGCTCCTTTATTTTGACTTTAAATTTTATGGAAATAACATTTTAAGAAACTTATATTAATAAAAAATTACGATTTGAAAAAATTTGATGACTTTAAATTTTTTTTTTCCTGTGCTATACCAAGGGATAGTGAACATAATTTATTTACAGCTGTTATTACAGCAATTTATTTATTATTTTTTGTAATTAATAAAAAAGTGGGATAAAAAGAGGATAAATATAATATTAAATAAATTGTATCAAAAATTTGCTTCAATACATAAAATAAATTATACCAAACATAAACAGAATTTTCTTTTCAATATTTATAATTTTTAAAACACGTTAAAGTAGATATTGGACTCATATATTTATTTATAAAAAAGTAGATATTTCAGCGGTACATAAAATTTCGAATAATTCAGACCAACCCAATTCCTGGAAAACAATTATAAGCTTTAATTCCTGCATCAACGAAGTTTTGATAGGAGAGGAAGAAAACTGCTGAAAAAAATCAGATTTAGTAATATAGAAAAATATTTTTTATTTTGTTGGTATTGCTTTGAAATAATTTAAAGAATTATTAAAAATCATAATATTTTTTAATTATTCTAACTTATTCTTGAGCAGAAAGGATACTGTTCCTCGACAGATTTGATTTTTCTGAGAAAATATCTTCTCTTATTTTATTATTTCCTGAACTTTTACGCATTCCAGAAAGCTTTTTTTTCCCCATACTGCATACGTAATTTTCTTCCCACAATTTTCTTTCACCCCTTTCGGGTCATCATAAGAAGAACTTCCAAATGAAGCTTAATTATTTCAGTAGCACGTACTTTCAGAATTCATTTGTATTAGAGGCGATGGCCGAAAGATCGAAAACACCCAATGAATAGAACGGAATTCCTTGGCGGGCAGCCAACGCAGAAGTTTATTGTGAAGCTTGGGAACGAGGTTGAAAACGATGATCCGAGAAGCTACAAAAGAAAAAAAAAAAAAAAAAACGTTAACCCTTATTTTGTTCGAAATGTTTTCCTCCATATTCCTTTTTAAAATTTTCCCCTTTCACACAGTTAAGAGTTATGCTTACTTTACAATGCTATTCTCAGCAATAAAGAATGTTTTCATCCGTTGTTATATTATCGTCTGCAATCATAAAGCTTTTGCGGAATTACGCATTTAGAATACCACACCCCTTCTATTGGAATTCTCTCCATTGTTGAATGTTCCATTGCCATTTGACATTAAAAAAAAGAAAAAAAAAATAGAGAAACTGATTGTCAACATGATAGTTAAAAACAGCATTTCGAACAAGAAATAAGAAGAAAACTTGATTTTTATAATTAACAGTCAGTATTGTTTCGGATAAAATAAATCCTTACGTGGTCGATAAATTCCAATGATTATTGAGTATAATCCCAACAATTTATTCCTTCAATATTTTATTCTATTGCGATTATTCTGATTAAAGTATACGGTCTAATTGTCTTAACTATTTTTTTTAACAAATTAAAAAAAAAAAGAGTACTATAATAATATTGTAAAATCTGTCAGGATTTCAGAATCAAAAATAAGAAAGTCATAACATGATTAATTACACTATTTCTCTGTCAAAACAGAAAAAATTAAAATTTCTATTTAAACGTTGAATTTCATGTCAAATTTCAATAACTTACGAATTATAAGCTACAAGCAGCTGAAGTTCATTGAAATGTGAAATATTTTTCTTTATTTTATCGATTGAATGAGAGCTCAGAAAATACATTTAATTTATTAGTAAGAGACAACACACAATGTGCATACTTACATACATGCGTCAGTATTATCAAACTGTTCTGTAAGTAAATATTGTTTTTATAGTCTCGAGCTCAGAACCCTTGAGGTCTCTATTAAATTCTTAGTTTGAGAATACATTACTACAAGGTACTACAAAATAATTGCATGGTACTTAAAAAAAAGAAAAACTTATATGTTTGAAATATTTCTCTAAGTAATGTTTTATAAATTGTTATTTTTCATGAACTTGAACTTTCGTTAAAAATACAATTTACATCGTTGTGTCTAATTTAAAATGAATACTAAAAAAAGAAAAAAATATTGAGATATCGAAAAATACTCTTCAAATTTGTTTTCGAATCTAAACACTTTTCACTTTTAGTTAAATGAATATTAAAAAGCATATAATACATATTTCATAAGTTTCTCAGGAACTTAAATCCTTCAAAATTATATGTTATCTTTGAAATCCTATGCTTTTGTTCGTATGTCTCTTCTTGGTTAACTTTACACCCCTTGGCCAAGCGCACAATCGCTTCCTTTGTCTTTAGTCTTTCTCTTCCATTTGATTAACTTCAATTATTTTAGGTGAGTGATTCAACACATCAGCCATCTTTTTGGTCTTCCCCTTGGTCCGTTACACATTCGCTTCCAGTATAAGAATTTTGCCATACGACTATTAATTTACTTTTATTTTGTTCAATATTATTTTGCTTTTGCATAATATATTCCTATAAAACAAGCACCTACTGCAAAACAATAAAACTCATATAAAAACTACAACAAAACTCATAAAGTATATGTTGCTGTTGTTTTCGTGTGCAGCTAGGCTGGCTGGCGCTGCTGCACTTTTCAGACTGAACCGTATTTGGTGTGGAGTCCGACTTCTTCAATTCACATCACCACAAACCAAACTCGGTATATGATAGACACTTATACCAAATTCTGCTTTAATATTTTTGAGGGCTCAGTGTTAAATTAACAGGCTATCGTGTCTATAGCCTAATATCCTCTGAGTGAAGTGATATATGAAAACAGCTGGCTACATGTGTTGGTTTTCTATAAGTTTCCAACTGTTAAATAGGAAGGACTTATTTCGAAGGTGTGACCCCTATACAAGTAGCCATTAAATCTCACTCTTGCAGTTTCAAAAGTTTGAATGTACCGAAGATGGTCGCAAACATCAACAATATATTTTTAAGGTTGCCAATTCCTACGTCAGATTTAATATCAAGTCAGAATAAATGATATTCATTTCGCACAGATAGGGCTGTAAAATGAATATTTTTTTTCAAATAAAATATATTTCTTTCATATAGGTAACTTTTTAATTTTTTTATGACTCTATTCATTTTATTTCTTTCATTCACCCTATTCCGTTTTTAAAAAGCGATACATCTGTTTATAAATTTGTAATGTGTAGTAAGTTAACAAAAAAAAAAAAAATCATTTTAATCCCTGGTTTTTCCTTATTTTCGAACAATTGTACAAATCTGTTCGTCACCTGTTCGAACCTTCTGTCACGCACCGATCACTGGGTGTGAAATATGTACCCGACTTCTGATTTCCCCTATTCCTCTGCCCTACGTCGCCCCCCCCCCTTTAAATATCAGTGAAACGAAAATCATCTTGAGTAACATATCGGTGGAAATTTATGTCATTTATCTTTTCATAAAAATACAACATATTTGTTCTAAAATATATATATTTCGATAAAAGTGATTAATAGATGATTAGGTATAATAACCAGTAATTATTTATAACCACCACTAAACTTAGTAAATATGATAATTTATTGAATATTTATCTCACTTTTATAAATAAATAAATATAATCCCAAACTCCTAATAAGGAATGTGATAAATTCTTATTATTTTGTACAACAATATTTTAATTCGAAAAAAAAAATATTTTCAGGTACCATATTTTCCTGCATATAATCAGCAGCATGGTATTAACCGCATAACCTTTTTTTTTCGAGTAAAAGAAAAAAGTGTCCCATAATCCGCGGCAAGCAATTTTTTGCGGCGAATTGTCGAAAATATATACTGAAAATATGGGTGTCACTTAATATAAAAAATACACAGTATGATTGAAAATATAATAAATTGTACGGAAAGAAAATTTATTATGAAAAATATTTCTTTGTGTCCACCTCTTCGCAAAGAGCAATAAACTAAGATGAAAGCACGATCAAGGGCGACAATTCCGAAAAGATTCTAGTAAAACGATTTTAGTTTCTAATAATTTTTAAAACGATGTTGAACACATTTTAAAAAATATATTTGCTTCGTCAATAATTAAATGAAAGAAAGAAATTATTTTCGAACTGCATATTTTATACATTTTTCTTTTATACCGCGCATACTTTTTCACTTTACATTAACATGTTTGTGGCCAATGTTTTTAGAACAAATCAGCTCACGTCACGTAAAAATGCGAAATGACGTTAGCGAAATGCAACTGTAATATCTTTCTGAAGTACCGAATTCGTTCTTGAACGTAATTGGACAAAGCTGAAATAACCCAGACGTGTATTGGCACCACCTGTTATTTATTTTATGAAACATAAACAGTATTTCTTTCAAAACTTTCTAGTAAGCTTTTCTGATGGAGAACGTTTTTTATCAGATTATCCGAGTCGGCGTACAATACGCACTACGAAAATTCGGAACTTTTTTAACACATAATCCGCAGAAAATTACGGTCATATTAAATAATTTTTTTCTTAAGAATTTGAAGAACATCTTTATGGTTTGGAGTAAAATTTATAGCAATCTTTTAATTTCAAACTTTAAATAACAACGACCCCTATTATATGTTTTATTTTAGTAGATATTTTAAGGCAGATATATTATGTAGTAGTAAAATTTGTATAATACCTGTCGTAAAAGGTATTGAAAAATACAAAAATGATCAAAATTACTGAAAGTAAAACAAATTATGGCTTGTTATTTCAGTGTACTTTATTTTTATATACATCTAAGCAAAACAGAATTTTAAAATAAATATTAGGTAGTACTTACAAATACATTTTTTTTTATCTTGTTAAAACTGAAAGATCTGTACAAGGAAAACAATTTAGATGATTAGAATTTATATAAAAAATAATTCCATGCAATTACACAATTTTCCAGATTTTTTATACAATTGCACTCTGCCTTGCAAACACGTCGTTAATATGACCGACTTTCAGAAAGGTGATTTTCTAACACCATCTTGAAGTGTTATTGCTTGATTTGGAAAATATTCAAGCAAAATAAATTTTTCACAAATTGTGAATTGATTTCTGGTATACTATTAAGAAAATTTTCCTAGTTTTGTTCCTAAACTATAAATGTCACAGTTTTGAATTTCTAGTATGATAGCTAATAAATTTCGCGAGTCACTTTTTTCTCTGTCGACATCGGGTATTCAGAGTTTTACTGTGTCAATATTACCAGAAGAAAGTTTACCAAAGAAGATTTGAAACTTTCAACGCGCGCGTTTTTTCTTGCTTGCGATTTTAAACGTTCTTTAGCACTTTTCCTTTATTTTTTTCGCTTATTCTTATGGTGTTAAAATATGTGCCTGGTTAAAATATAACATTTCCTCTTTCGAAATTCAAAATTAATTGCAAATAACATTTTTGGTGTAATTTACAATAACAAACTGATAGGATTAATATTTCACGAAGGCATGCTAATGAGAGTAAGGATATCTATAATTACTACAGAACATTTATAAATATTGCAGCAGCCGATCAAAAATCAAGAGGGAGACAAGGAACTTAAGAGGACATATTTTATACTATTTTTTGCATTTTCCTGAAAAATTATTTTGCAAAAAAAAATTTATATATTCCGTTTGAAAGATTAAATATTTCTTATAACATGTTTGTTTTTAAATCATGATTTTATGGATATGCAAAAATCTTATATTTCAATGTTACATCATACAAACTCTATATTTCTTAAACTTTTGGATTCTACAAGACATCAATTTCACTAATATTTTATTTAAATCTCGCAAAAATTAGATTTTAATATTATAATTCAATATTTTTTTATTTAAAACCAGTTTTCCAGTGTAATCAATAATATGACATCTATTATTGCACACATATAAATAACTCAAATAATATAATTCATAAATTAATTATTGATGACTTATTTATTGTTTTATTGAAATCTTTTGCTTTATTTTTATGTTTGAAACCTATTCACTGTCAATCAGTTTTGTAGACAAATTAATAACAAAGTTATTTTTTATATTAAGCAGTATTTGATTGAAAACCTTATTAATATTAGCGATTATAATTGCATTTTGTTATTTTACTTAATCATAGTTAAGATTGAAAATTTGTGATCTTTTACACATTTATTTGTAATTTGCAGTCTGCAAATATATATATATATATATATATATATATATATATATATATATATATAACTTTATTTTTATAATATATTTTTCTGTTTTTTCCCCCTATTAAATATAGATAGCTAGTCAGATACAAATTAGTAACAGAGCAATTTTTTTATATTAAACAGTATTTAATTGTAAATCTTATTAAAATGATTATGTGTGCTTCTAGGGGAAATTGTTTACATATTGGGTTGTGTTCACGCATCCCAAATAGAACCCGACGAAGTTCCAAGCATCCATTTCGACAGACGTGCATGCAGAAAGAAAAAACTCACATCTCGTTTATCAACAGTGGCAGGGATCGAATCCGTGACCTTTCGCTCTGAAAAGAGAATGTCCAATCACTACGCAACAGTGAACTTCTACTTTCCTCCATTTCTTTATAAGTTATTTTTTTATTCTTGTATTTAGCTTTTCTGAGAATTTATATTGATATAAAATATTTATTTTGCTTACTCAGTAAACTTTTCACGGGGGGAATTATTTCCCTTGAAATAATTCAATGTTCTGAACCATTTCAAGGTTTCGATTTGAAAGCACTTATAATCGGATGTTCGTCTCTAACTAGCTAAGGACATGGGTTACGTTGTATTTCGAAATTTTGATGACAGAATTTGTAATTAACTTGAACAATGAAATATTCAGCTAACGGAACTTTTCCCGCCTCAAGGACGGCGTCGTGTGGTTCTTTCATTTACTTTCGTGCAGTAGTTTAAAAAAAATAGAAATATAATGATATTCTGACCCTGCGCAGTAGACAGCATAAATACCAAAGTCTGTTTGAATTGGAGAAATTCAAAATCCATTGTTCAATAAACTCCAAATACGCTAATGTCTCATGTTCTCAGATTTGAAGTGCTACACGTCGAACATGTAATTTATTTGTTAGTTGTGACACATGTTATTTTATTATTATTTTGTTTTTTAATATATATTTTCCCTTATATTTTTTAAAATAATTTAAATATAAAATTTTAAAAAACATTTTCAGTTATAAAACAATTTTTCATGGTTGCAAATTAATTGAAAAATCGCGGTGAATGTTGTAATCATAGAAATTCAGTCATTAATTTTTGATAATTTAGTTAATATTAAGAATGGAAGGTTATGAAAATATTTTGTGTACATTTTATATTCTGTACGAAGAATTTTTTTACATTAAATCAATTTTAAATTTAATATATAAATAATATATTATTGATGTAAAAAACAATTTTTTTTTTTTCAAAAATAACATATAAAATTCACCATAAAGGCATTAAATACGCTAAACTAAGCGCCTCCTTTCTGCCTTATCCTGTCTCAGCAGGTCTCGTTTCCCAGGCAACGGACAATTTGGCAGGAGCTATTCTTATGTGGAACAGTAAAAATCTTTAGATTTATAAAATACTTTAATTTATACCAGTGCGATCGTCAAATCTTAAAAATTCAATGAACACTTAAAAATTTCAAGTAAATTTGGGAATTTTTTTAGAAACACTAATTATTAATGATGTCAGCATTTATAGTTGTTAAAATAATTAATGATTATTTTATTAAATAATATTTCCAATTGCATATGTGCTGAATTGCTATAATATATATCACCATTATGTAACCATTTATTATCATATTATAAATTTCACGAAAAGCAAGAACAAAATACGACAATGTGAGTATTCAAAAATGAGCAAACGAAATGCCATCTACTAAAAACATTAATAACTTAACTAGTGATGGTCATTAGACTAGAAATGAGCGATCGACACGTAAACCGGACCGCCAAAACATAATGGGATAATCGCATGTGCTAATTTTTACACTCCCCGCAAAATTATACTTGTTTAACTTCTAATTGTCATTACAGATGAACGCGAGACAAATGAAAAAGTAAAGCTCTAGACTCAGAAAAGGTCTGCCCCACCCTCCATAAGACTGACGCCAAACTATAGATGACGATGCTTTTATTTACAAATGTCGCTTGCAATACTTTGCAAATGTAACAAATAAATCACGAACTCAGAAAGGATATTTTTTTAATAAACAATATCTACGATTAAAAAATAATGACAAAAAGTATAATTCAAATAAGTTCTGTACGTTGTCATTTTTAAACTGAATATTAAGGAAACTTTTTGTCAGTTGTGTTGAAACTTAAATTAACTAATTTTCCCTTTCTTTTGTGGAACATCAAAAAATTTTCAAGGACCATTTTATACTTTTTTTTTTTTAATACGAAAATGTAATTTTGAAATCGTAATGTTTTTTCCATGTTTAAAATAAATTCACATCATTTGTTTCTTTAATAATTAAGACGGCAGCCTACAAATTGGAATTATGGAAAAAACTAGAAGTTATTTCACAGAACACAAAAATTTTATGTTGAAGTTTTTTATACATTTCATAGCAACATTCGACTATTGAGCCTAAAAACTACCACTGTTATGATTTAAAAATAAAACTTAAAATTGTGGTAATAGTATAAATTCTTAATTTTACTTCTATACTTCAAATTAGTAGATGATGGTTATACTTGCATAAATTTCGTGAAATATTTTTTTGAAGTATATTCTTAATTTGCTAAAAACTAAAAGCCAAATGTATATTTTAATTTTTGTTAATTTATCATTTTATAAAAATAATTTGCATTTAGTTGATTGAAAAATTGAATGAAATTCAGTTTTTCGTTAATAAATAATTTTATAAAGTAATTTTACAAAACGAGTAAATTTGTTTTTTGAATTTGTGTGGGTAATATGAAATCATTAAATGCATTAATATTTCTTTTTTCTTTCATCCCTCTTGGCTAATATACGCAATGTTTCTAAAAAATTTAAATTTTATGTAAAATTATAGTTATTAGTAGATTTTTTTTAAAATTATTCTTAATCCAATTGGTATTTTATTCCAAATCAAAAATTTGAATCATTTTTTTATTGCTGTATTTATTAATTTTAAAATATAAATTTTTTATTTAAAAAAATATCCTATAAGATATTTCACGCATAGACCTGTACGACTGTATTGTTGAAATGGAAGATATTTTAATAAAAACTAATAACTTGTTATGGAAAAAAAAAAAAAAAAAAATTCAAAGATAAACATTCAGCTCAAAATAAACAGCAAGTATAACAGTATTAATAATTTACAGGAATTAGCCAAATAAATTTTAACTCCAAAAAGGCTTTAGACATAAACTTTTCATTTTTTGGCGATAAAAAAGTTTGCAACGTTCAGATAATCATATTTTTTTTTCTTAATTAGTAATAAAGATTTATGAAACAAAAATAAAACTATGAAATATTACGATTTTTTAAAAAAAGAAAATTCACTTGAATCATGTGAATTTACATGTGATTATAATTAGTATCTATGTTTGACTTAGAAATCCAAAGCGCCAATTTAGGTTAAAATTTATCCTTCTTTAAATATTGGTAATGTTGCATTAAAATAGTATGCATTAATCTCTTTTACTTTAATAAAAGCATATAGCAATCAAACAATTGCAGGTTGAAAATAAAAATTTTTGAAATTGCCTTTTAAAATATTTTAATATTGTTTATTTTATTTTAATCATAATTGTGGAACTTTTTGTGAATGAAACAAATTACTACAATAATGGAAATATGAAAAAATAATGGAAATATGAAATTTTTAACAACACAAAAAATATCAAAATAAACTATTTCTTCAATAATAATAAAGCTTGAATAAAATTTTATTTACTAATCTCTAAATTATGAAAAATCAATATGTATTTGACAGTTATTGTTGCATGTGAATTGCATCATTTGGAAAACATTTTCAAAATTCGGTACAATTAATATTATTAGAACAAAAATTTTAGTAAAATTGAGAAAAACAAAAAAATTTTAAACTTATAATTGATTTTCTAATCACATAAGTAGTAAATGAATTATATAAAAAGCTTTCAATTTATCAATATTGAAGTGTATCACGCTCTTATTTCAAAAGTGTTTGAAAGCATTTATACAGAAAAAATATTTTTTTATAAAAATACAATCAAAAATCAATGTTTTAAAAGACAACATTTTTTTATAATATTATAAAAATTGAAATAATATAAAAATGTGTAACATTTAATTCTATAAATTTTTAAACTAAGTGCTGATGCATAAGAATTACAACAAACTAAAATTTACTAAACTATTTTTCACAAGAGCGAAAAAAAATGAATGTTAATAAAATTATATATATTAATTGTTACATAATTTATGAAAAAATAAAGTAGGTACACATATATTCACTATAAATGCGGTACCAATTTTATCTATCATTAAATACTATAATAATATATAAAATTGACTGACAATATTTAGATGAAATGTTAACTAAATTAAAAAAATGTATATCTGCACATACCTCTATAAATATGTGCGTAGGATGTATGGGGATATAATACATCATAATATTGTATTATTCCACGATGGATACATTATAAGAATAAAAATATTAGTATACAAGGATTATTATGAAAATATATATACCAATTTTTTTTATTAAAGTATGATTTATATCAATAATAAAGAATATATAAGTGCAAATAAACAATGAAATATCAATTGTAAAGTATATATAAGTACCAATTATCAATCATGTGAGTTATCAACAGTATACATAAGTGAGAAGTAAAAATTAATGTTTTTTTTTCAAGAAATTAAAGTTGCATTTTTGACCTTTTTTTCTAGAATATCTACCTACTTGTCTATCACATTCAAGAGAGGAGTTGAGACATTTCCGACAGAAGAAATCCATCACCATTCTATAGTGAGTTAGTTTCTTTTTATTCAGTTTTTCCCATTTATTTAAAGGGATGGTGCATTGTTCACAGGTGTGAGCCATAAGTCCCATATGGATATTCTGATGTAAATTAATTCCGAATTTTCTCACACTAATGTAGCAGCAGAAAGCGCAATGGTAATTCACTCTGGATGGAGGTACCGTTTTTGTCTGCATAATTCCATCGGTTTCAGATGGATTTAACCAATAGTTGGAGTACGGGCAGCTGGCACAATAGACTCGCCTTTTCAATGGAAGATGATCGTTTTTCAGACGAATTTTCTGGTGCAACAGAAAGGCATATTTTTTGGTCGTTGTGTAAGTGCATATGTTGCACTGAAATATTTTCTTCACATACTTGCGGCCAATGTTCACTTTCCCAGGCATAGCACTTAAGATTGGCATGGTTCGAATACTTAAAAATCGATTTCTTGAAATTTCATCTAAATAAACAATTTTTCATCTAAATCCATACAGCATACGTTGAAATATAGGAAAAAATCCTACATCAGAGTAATATAAAAATTTAACTGAATTTGACATGATTCGTAATGAAGGAATAGGGTTGCTAGAAAAAAACAAAACAAAACAAATCTATTTCCAACGGATTTTGAAGACTCATGTTTTGAATTTACATCACTCTATCTCGCCTGTTTGTCTGACAATTCTTGTTTAAGAAAAAGTTAATAACCTTGTATTTAATGTTGTTATAAAAGGATAAATCCTCCTTGTTGACCTTAAAACGTTCTTTACATTACCATTGGCGACTGTTTATCAAAATATTATATTTCCATCAAACGCTATAAATGTCATTTCCGTAGGAAAAAATAGCTTATTTAATTTTAATACAATAATTATTATGAAATAATTATTAACCTGTGACGAATGGAGAACTAACAACGAAATGGAGATGATAATATACGAAAATTTTTAGCTTGTTTTCTTATTCATTTTGAGACACCTCTTAATAATAAAATTTCAGTATTTGTTGATAATAACTATTGTATAATTTTCTAAAGTTACTTATTTAATTCCTAATAAACGCACATGAGTACTCATTTTAATACAACCAAATCACCTCATGCTACGACTGTTATTCACAAATGTGAAATATTTTTCACACACTGCCTTACATTTTTTCCCTATAAAGAAAGCAGTTCATATTATTTTAATAATTAAATAGTCTGAAATATGAACTAAATGTTCCTTCATTAATCGACCCGTTTTAATAAAATAATTAATATATAAATAAAACTTTTTTCGGAAGCTTATTTCTCTGAAATTTTGCAGATTGTATAATGTAATGACAGACTGCAAGCTTATTAGAAATAAACAATTTTCTTTTTATTTAAGAATTAAAAGTGAGATTCTAAAATTATTTAAAAAAATTTTCCGAAGGGAAAAAAAATTATTTTGTTCAACCCAAAGGATTTAAGGAATTGATTTTATTAAATATTCATTAAAATTCACCTTTTCACGATGTTTCATTTGCTCCTTTGTTGAATCAATGAAATTATAAAATAACACTTCTTCGAGTCAGTTTTTAAATTTATTTGATATAAATCAAATGTATTTAAAAACTCTTAAGAAATACAATTATAATATATGCCCCCCCTAATATATATATATATATTTATGTGTGTGTGCAATTTTGTATTTCTTGAATTTTTAAATATATTTATGTATATTAAGAGTTTTTAAATAATATACTTAAATAAATATATACGATAACTATCTTATTAAAATGAGATTCTCAAACAAAATTATTTAAATGAAATTTAAAATGTCTCTCGGATGCAGAATATATAAATACTCTCAAGTTAAATAACACTGATTTAAACATATATTAAGAATTGTTTTATTGTTTCTAAATAAATAAAATGTTTTTATTTCAATGGTTAAACTCATGCACAAGAAAAAGATCGTTAACTTTAACAAAGGTTGATTTTACAATCAATTAGAAATATATAAAAAAACTAACTTAATTACATTATATTTGCCATTGGAATTTGATTTCATTAAATTGGATATTAGTTAAAAGCCACTGACCTATATTAAACAAAAACATATCGATGTTCTTAAGATGTAAATGCAAAAAGAAAAAAAAAAAAAAAAAAAAAATAGCACAACTTATAATTCAGAATCGTTTTGTGATTATTCGGGTCGTTTGATTATAACAATTACAATTTTCCAAGGTTTGACAAAAACATTATTTTATTTCGGAATCACAAAATAAAATACTTAGATGACTCTTTTTCATATAGTTTTATACAATAAAATATGCTTAAGTTTAAATTTTGAAGGGTAATTAATATTTTTTTTAAAAAAGAAATTACATACCTATTTTTGGGGAAAAAGAAAGTATTTAATTTATCAAGCTTGATTTACTATTATTATAAAAAGAAAAACATTTTTTTCAAATAAAATTTTACTTAATAAAATCAATTGTTTATATTCATTTTGTGAAAATCAAGTAGTACAAATATAACAACTGACATCTACACTAATAACTGAAAAGCAAAACTGGTTGATTGAAGTATGAAAAAATTACTTTGTTTTGTAAAGCCAAAACAGCGATTTACTGCCAATTTAGCTGGGGAGAAAATATTAAAATCGCCAATAATGTTTTAGTTGCTTATTGGTTGTTTTTAAATTTTGCTGAGGCTGGTATAAAACAGTGTTTGGAAAAGAGGGCTTGTTTTAGAAAACGAAAGCAGTTTTCTTGACCTTCGATAAAAGATAATGTATATTGTGAATACTCAATTTTTAGTTTCTTATATCATAAATTATTTCACTTTTCCAAAATGATCTTGTGTTCTCGCCTTTAATACATATAGAAATTAACAATTAAAATAGTGGTACTTCATTATTTGAATTATCCAAAATACAAAATCAGTTTTTCATAAATTGTATGGGTTTATTGAATGTCTTTCAAAACTATCGATAAAGTCTAAAAATACAGCTTATATTAATTAATTATTTATTTAACCGTATTAACTTATTCGTTACGATAGAGAAACTATAACTGAAAGGATTCAGAGACAGTATACAATAAAGAAAGGACAATGACAAGAAAGAGAGAGACATCCATGCCCGAGCCAGGATTCGAACCTAGGTCCTACCCATCTGTAGTCAATTACGCTAACCACTAGACAGGTTGGGTGGCAGTATATTACTATACATGAAAATTAGAAAGAAGACGAAGAGAATCATACAGGAAAGAGCATTTTTTTTAATTCAAAGGAAAATTTTAAGATATCATTTAATTTAAAGATTAATCTGATTATAAGTAAAAATTAATAAAAAACTAAAAATCTAATTTACGAAGAAAAGCTCATTGAATAAAAAACTATCCAACGAATTACAATTTATATTGTTGTGATTTGTTATTTTTCTTGTATATATAATAAGTTATGTATATTTCCTCTTTTGTTATAATTTATTTTAACTTTTTCTTCACAAAAACGGCGAATAACTGAAGATTGTTTTAAACATCCTCTGTACAATGTCTTCCTGAAGGAGAGTTCATGAATAGTAAGATGTATTTTCTCGTGTAAAGAGAAGAAATTTGGAGAACTCTCAAGCACACACTTCGATAGAGTTGTATGAAGAAAGCAGCACAATACACACGTTCGTTTACTCAAAATAGTTGAGATGGACAGATACTGTCTGCCTATTATAGAAGAGCTTGCGAAAGTAGTCTGGTAAGTGGCGGTTGCTATAGTAACAAGAACAATTCATTTCAAACGAGGATTAAGGTTGTTATGAATTGGCAGTATTCAGAGCAGAATCTCTTTGTATTCTCAAGGTGTTGTACAAGGAAAGTAGATGCTTTTCTTTTGTTTCTTTTTGTCGAAAATAGAACGTTACTTGTTTCCATGGCAACATGATGACCTAGACAAATTAGTGAGAGATATTTTCGTGGAAGAAAGCAGTGGACACGGGTACATTTCATAAGAAGAACTAGGTTGCCACCTGGTACCAAAGATTCCCGTCATTTTTAACTGTCCCAACTTTATTTACTATTTTGCTAAATTTAAACTCTTGTTATCTGGGGATATACGGGCTTTAACATTTTTAAGTAAAGCCTTGTCTATTTACAGTATATTCTTTAAGCAGATTCATAACATTTTCAATCCGACATACATTTTTGTTTCATTATATTTTAAGTGAGATGGTAGACGCTCGTTTTTACTCAAAATCGGAAGTTCGTTGAACAGAAATGTTAGTTCTTAATTTATTTTTTTCGCTAAACTGCATTATTTTTATAAATATATCTCAAATAGAAAAAAAATATTTAAAATGCATCTTATAAGAAATATTTACAAAATAAGTTTCATATTTAAAAACAATTCTTACTTTCATTTTAATGGTAAAGTAATCTCTTTGCCTGGTATATAATGTATTTTTATATAGGTGAGCATCACTTGTTTTTCTAAAAAAGTATCTCAATCTTGTTAGTCATTTATCTGCTCTTCATTATATATATATATATATATATATATATATATATATATATATATATATATATATATATAT
>JAPDSC010023556.1:88813-98841 GCA_026290005.1 Latrodectus geometricus
TCTAATTAAAAAAAATTTGTTGAAAAATTTATAAATTTATTGATTATATATAATCTTTTTGCAATATAGTGAAATGAAAAATTTATCTCGCAAAAGCAAAGTTGGTAGAGCATCAGCGTAGAATCTTCATGCTTTCAGATGGAATCTCATCGAAGCGTAAAAATAATCGAAGCAATAAATTAAACAAACCAACCGGATTAACGGTATCAATCCTTGCTTCACAAACGGACAATGCGAAATGTAATAAGAAGGAAGAAAAGTAAAATTTGTTGACCTAAGTAGGAATTGACTTAAGAAAAATTTTTTTTTTATTACTTGTTTTTATAAGTAGTTTTTTCCCCCTCCAAATTGTTTTCTCACGTTACATTGCGAGAAATTGCAAAATAACAAATGCATGTTTTAACCGTCCTATTTTGTGAATTAATATTCACTTGGTCTTTTCATGCGAAGTCGATGCTGTACAACTTTTAAATCGCCATCTCATCCCGTTTTCGAAATAAGAATACTAACTCCGCAGTTTTGCAACAGGTGGCTCTCTAGGTGGTTTTATGCAATTATAGCGCTGGGCTACTTTACTATACTTAGACGCAGCTATAAATATAACAGTAGCCGTTTAATGGGGTTTTTAATGGGCAAACTGTTATATAGATAATTGACATGCAGAAGTAAAAAATATTGGTATTTTTAAATATTTATTTTGTATTCACTGAAATTTTAACATGAATATGCATAATATAATATATTGGACATAAGTATTTTCTGAGAATTTAAAGAAATAATTTGCAGTGATTTGTATAGCCGGATTGGTTGATTGAGAATCTAGTTTTTGTGCAAGTTTTGCACAAGTGTGAAGGCTCATTTAACACAGAAATCCGGAGTTGTCTTAAAAAACAAGTAATTAATTTCTTCCTTCATTGTAAATTTTAAAATAATTAATTTCATGTATTCTTTAATTTTTTCGTGAATTATTTTTTACTTTAATATTTTTTTAAATTTTTCATCTTTAGCAATTAATTCATTAGTGCGTATGTACACGAGGAAAAATGTATAGTTTAAGCAAAATTATATATTATATGTATATAAAGCCATCAGACTTTATATATGCATATATAAAGCCCGATTGGGGTAGTGGTATTCGTTTCGCGCTCTCAACACACAGGTCCTCTGGTTGGGCAAGGTCGACTCAGCCTTTCATCCCTTCAGTGGAAACACACAGAACACACACACAGAAAAATATATGAGTATACGTGCGTCGCGCGAAATTTTTGACAAGATTTTTAAGATAGTAATAAGTGGTAATTACACGCAAATTCATAAACGGAAATAACTATTATTTATTTAGAATTACACTGTTTCTCATTTCAGTGCGATAAATGCTAATGAAAAGTAGCATTCATGCTAAGATAACCTTCTTTTGCTGTTTGACACTTCGGGAAAACACCTGTTGATCGCGCCGTGCGGGGAGAACTGGACCATCGCGGCCTGAGGGGAATCAAATGATGGCGGCGTCTGTAATGTATAACTGTAATTGTAACTCTAGAAGACATGTAAAATCCGACACTGATTGCTTGTATAATTTTTTTAGCTTCTTTTTTTTAATTCCAAGTGGTAAAAACATCGAATTCTATCGGCGCAGCTGTTTGATGCGCATCTCTGAAGGGAGGGGTTGGGTAGGGGAAACGCTCAGTGGAAAGGAAACGCAGAAGGTTTTTGAGGATACTCTTCGTACTGAATAGAATCAAATGTTAGGGGGGGGGGACGTAGCATTCATATGATGAATGAGGTGCAGGCAATCTGGTTGAATGGGAGAAACAGCATGAAATGATGAATCATTTCCAATCTGTTTTAAATTGAGTTTTAAAAGTTTTCGTATCATAAATGGCGTATCATCATGAACTCTGTTATACTTTTGTTAACAGATGTTTGTTCAAATTTTGAAAAAAATTATGAGTTCCTAGATAAAATTTAGAGTGATATCTATATAATTTCTTAAAAAATGTTTTCACCTTATCAATACGAGTTTGAGAAACTTAATTTAAAAAAAACCTGAAACAAAAATCTTGCATTCTCTTCTTTAAGCAAAAATAATTTGAAATATGAATGTTGGAGTGAAGTTAGCATATCTAGAAGATGTTGTCTTGGAGATAACATCTTCGAGACCACCCCTTGCAGAAAAACCATTCGCTCTGAGATTATATATGCACATTAAATATTGGTATTACTTTATTTTTTCATCTATAGCTATTATGGTGTGGAATCTTTAAAAAGATGATGCTGGCTCAGGTTTCGCCCTCGTCACCTAAATGTATTACAAAGTTATAAATCAGTTAACTGCATTTAGCAGCTTCGATCGGCAGGGATAATCAGTTGAAGACGAAAGCAGTGAAAATAATATATAACAGATGATGATGTAAGCTGATTGTGTGTGTGTGTGCGAAAAGTAAACAATTTTTTGTATAAATGGAATTAACGAAATTGCTGAAGAGATTCGCATTTTTAAAAAACAATTTTATCGATTATTTTAAAAAAAAATTTCTTTTAATAAGTGATGACACTTCCTAAATTCATGAAACTATATAATCATCTCATGAGTTGTAACATTTTGGGATTAAGTACTCAATCTTCATCTTGGACTCGTAGCTGGCAGTTAAAGGGCAAACGGTTTGATTCATAATTTAACAGTTAATAAATTTGATTTTCATTCGGGGCTTGGAAATTTAAGTAATACCTATTTTAACTAAAGATATTGTTACGGTAAGATTAGTTTTCATGTTTCTAAAAGTGATTGTGTGAATCGGTAAACCAAATAAAAATGAACCTTTCTCTCTTGGCGCATCATTCATTGATTTGCAGCTTATTAAATAGCATTTCTTTTGAATTATTCTCGTTAAATACATTATGGATGTGTAATGGGAACACATTGTGAGATAATTGTTGTTTAATACTCTTGGTATTTCGTTTGGTTTGTCTCTCAACGATCGTTTTGGCACAGATATCTCATAATCCATCATGCCAATTTTTGAGTTTGGTAATACTTTTGGCAGATTTTTTTGTTTATCTGGCAACTTGGTTTCTTATGATGTCATAGAGATGGAGAATAAAAAGAATTACGCTCAAAGTTCTATTTTGGCAACTCTAGTGCTACGTTATCGCGAAGAAATTTAGAACATTTTGTTCCATTTTGGTATTTTATTAATATTCTTTATATTTTCCTTTTTTTTTTAAAATCTTAATATTTCAAATATATTTGCGAATTTTATTTATCAGATTTAAATTTATTATTTCGATGTTATTACATCACAATTACGACATCTTCGTGGCATTACGTCATCTTAGTAACATTATCGCCATGAAAACTAAATAAATGGGCATGATGGATTATACGGCATATGTGCCGTCTTTTATTTAATTAATTAATTTATTTATATTTTCTTCCCTTTCCTACTCAAAGACTATTACTTAAAGTCGATTCCAAATTTCTACAAAAATCTAAACTTGATATGGAGTGGCTTACAATGGGGCTTGCATTATTCGGGGCGAACATTTCCTGGTTCGATTCCAACCACCACTAAGCAACGAGAGATAAATTTTGTGCTTCTGCATGCATACCAGGTGGGGTGGGTGTTTAAGAGTATTTTGGGCTTCCTCCCATACGGAACTTACACGACTTACTTTCTATGAGAAGTCTTCCCGAAAGGCAAATACTCGGTAGACATTGAAATGGCTGACGACGATTTTTTGTTAGTTATCGAACGGCCTTCTATTGTTGTTCGATGTCAAAACGCAAGGAGGTTGAGGTCTCATAATGATAGGAATGCGCTCATCAGAGCGAAAGGTCGTGGGTTCACTCCTAGCCACAGTTGAATAACGTGATAGGGGTGTTGCTTTTCTGATTCCTGCTTGCATACCAATCTTGGTTGTTCTTAGGGGTTTCCTATTTTGCTGCACGTGAATACGGTTTGATATATATGAAAATTATAAAGGCCTTAAAACAGTCTTAAGCCCCTATTACATTAGAGTTGCCGATATTTCATTTTGAGCAACTCCCATAGACTCAACATTACGTGACGTCACATCTCGATTTTCGGCAACTCGAGCTCATCGTCCAATGAATGTTCGAGATTTCTGTTAGGTTTGCTATAAGTACATAGCTCTTTTACTAGATTTATTAACAGATCCCTTTTCTGGCGAACATTTTTAAGGTTGCCATATTTTACTCTGTAGGTATCCAGATTTCATGATGAATTCTTATTTGGGAATTTAATTTGTAGTCATAATTTGTTTACATTACGCCATCTTGCTATTGTTTCACTCAATTTTAGCGTTTGAAACTTCACGTTTAGAATGATAAGAGCTTATCTTTGTCGTGAAAAGAAAAAATATCTGGTTAAAAAATTTCTTAAAACTTTTGTGTTAATTTCCTAAAATAAATAATATTATCAAGACCTAAACACAAAACTGGTATTTTGAAAACATATTTATTTATAGTTTTAATAAAATAAAGAGATCACTCAAACAACACTGGTGAAAATTCTTATCACATGTAAGCACATCTTTATAACGATGATATTTTAACTTTAATTCGGACGCTATTTCATCATACGTCCTTTGTTTTAATTTAGTTAATTCATATTGGGAATCTGAAATATCCCATATATGAGGCTTTACTCTTATCATTTCAATAAAATCAGTTTCCATTTCTTTTGTCCATTCAACACAGATATTTGCCATTTTCAAGTATATATATTTATCACATGGACTTATTAACAATAATGTTACTTCTTGGCATCTTATTATTTCCGCTTGGCGAAAGTAAAAGACAACACCAGTTCCGTTAATCATCTATTGGCGATACGAATTGCTCGAGTTGCTCCTGCATGCACAAAAAAAAAAAAAAAAAATTGCTCATTTTTGGCAATTCATAACGCCAATAACTTTCATTTGGCCTAAAATTTGGCGAAAACTTGGCAATGATCAAATTTCAAATGCGCAGCTGTAAAAAAAATCTGAAATATCATTGAACGACGTGTACGAGTTGACCAAAATTGAGGTGTGACGTCACGTAATGTTAAGTCAAAGGGAGTTGCTCAAAATGAAATATCGGCAACTCTAATGTAATAGGGGCTTTAGGTTGCTAAGCTTTTCATTACTCGATGGTAAAAGTCCAAGATGGGATTCGAGCAGATGAATTATTGAAGTAAATGCCAGGGCTGTAAGCACTCATATATAAGCTCGGTTCATGCGTTTGGCGATGAAAGATAAGTCTCAACCTCGTTTCTTTTGAACAAGTAGAGAGGAGCATAAGATTGTCTCATATGTTCTTCTATGTGTTCTTAATATTTTCTGAATAATCTCCTTTACGAAACTCGAATGCAGCTCATTATGAATGATTAGTTTTCTCACAAAATAATATCCAAGTCTTTAAATTTTTTTTTTTTTTTGAAATAGATTTCAACTATTAGATTATCCTATATATATCTTCCAAATGCTGAGCATGGGACAGCGGCTGTGAAGTTTAAATTCCAATTGATAAGATTAAACGTTTGATTCTATCACATGCTATAAATTGAAGGGTGCCTGACAGTTTATGCTTTCTCTATGAACAACTGTTAAAGTGGACGCGTCGAAATTTTTCGAAACTAGAGTTCAAATTCTTTTCAAAGCGGTTTATCCCATGTTCAGTTCTTGTCATAGTTAATGAGCAGATTGTTTGAGCGTATATGATTTCTGCATGTACATCTGTCAACGTAAATGTATAAGAATTTTCCTTATTTCTTTCTAGGAGCAGGTAAATACTGTCTTTAAAATTATCTTTAGTTGTTTTGATTTAATTGTTAATAATGTCTATTAACTAATAAAAAGTCGCTCCTTAAGATAATCCATGTTAAATGCCTTAACAAACTCTTATCTCTAACTTAAACTTTTAACTGCCTTTGGTCATTCGGTAATCCCCAATGTGGTGTCAAGTAAAAATAAGAGGAAAACGACAAAATTTTCGAGATCAAAAAAATTTATATTAGAAATCAAGAAAATAAATCCATAATTTTCAGGTTCATTTCGCTGTTAAGCTAGTGTCAAGCAACTGATGTGAATTCGTGTCAAATTTATAAACATAAGGATTTATATTAATTATATAAAATAAAATTTGCGTAAAAACATTATAAATAAAAAATAGTAGAACATTAGAAATTCTATATTAGAAAATAAACAATCTCAGATTTGCTGTTTAACAAAAGCATCAGATTTTGTTAAACAGCAAATCAAACACATATAGAATTGCATACAATTTTATGAAAGAATTATATGTATGAAGATACAGTAGTATATTGATTTACTTGGGAATAAAGATAAAGTATAATAATTTTTCAATAGTAGTATATATTTTAATATTTTCCATATTAGTATATTTTCACGAGCAAATATTTTCAAAAGAATGATATAAAACATATTAATCTGTGCACAATTGTTTTATTTACAGGAAACAATTCGATCAGCAGAGAAATTTGAGCTCATAAGAATTCTAGCCGTTCAAAGTGATCCTGAAACTCGTTTTATGTGATTTATGCAAGATGGTGCTAGACGACATTTCATTTCTAATGTGTTTGCTATTCTGGAAGAACATTTTACGATGGTCTATATTGCTCTTGGTTATCCGTATCATACAGGAATGGGAATTAACTGTCCGCTTTATTCTCCCATTTTCAATCAGTGTGATTGGTTTCTATTAAATTTTATAAACAAAGTGTATTCGAAGGATCCCAAAACGGCTCCTCAGCTGAAATGTCTGACAAATCGAAGCCTTACTTATGTCAAAACTGGAGTCTGTATAGCGACATTTTATTCTGTACATTCGTCACATCGTTGTATGCTTTGGCAGACGTATCGAATAAGTAATTTTATAAATTTAAAATTAATATTTTTTTCTATTGTTGTAATAAATCATATATATTCATCCACTTCTTCATCATTTCTTTTTATTTTTGAAGCACTCTTTTCTAATCACTCTGCATAAGGAAGTCAATTTTTCGGACGGTGAAGTATGCCCTGTTTCATTAATTTACGGCTTCAATTTTTTAATCAAATAAACTTTGTTTATTTATTTAGAAAACAAAAGATTAAGCAAAGAAGTAAATTTTTTATGAAGTTTCGATTAAAAATATCAAAGGACAGATAAACAAAAATTAAAACAGAATATTAATCAGACTGTTGACAGGTATTTTTCTCATTTAGGGTTCATAATTATTTTGCCGTCCCTCTGATGGAAAATCTATACACAATTCTTATTATTTACATTCTGACCGTACATACACTTCTTTTCTAAACGATGAAGAGCAATTAAAAAATTAATATGGCACTTATATGCATACTAAAACACAAATGTTAATCAAGCAATGAAGCATTCCAAAAATGCATAGGACAAAATTTGAAATGAAACTCCCAGCTCAGAATAAGTTCCTTCACTTGAAAGTAGTTCAAAACTATGAATTATTGTTTAAAAATGCTAAAGTATTTTTTACTTTGCCTTGTTATTACACGCACTTTTTTGTTATTTTCTGAAATTTATTATAAACAATATTAAAAAATAAATTTAGTGATTTATTTTTTTATCTAAATGATAGCGTCCTCTACATTTTCCTTAAAATACCTCATCATTTTATTTATTTTAAGATGCAGCTTTTTTATGCGAATTTCACTAAGGTGGCAACATAATTATCAAAAGAGACTTGTCAATTGTAATTCCGGTTTTGTAAAGATAAAGTTTTTTATGATATATTGACATTTTTTATGTGTATTGTGCTTCTCATTTCGAAACTTAGATCGTTATTCTCTTAATATGATATTTTATTAATCAAAAAATCAAATTTTTATTACTGTGTGCAATATTTGAAAAACTAGTACCATGACTGTTATGGAGTTTTTTGGCTGCGCTATGATAGCGTTTGGCCCATCAGCAGCTATGTTAGCTATAACAATAGCAAAGGATCCTATTAGGATAATAATTTTAATATCAGCGTATGTATATATTTTTTCAATGAAATTGTCAATCTTGAGTACAACCATACTGCCTTTGTTACCATCATCGTAAACGTTAAGATTTGTTTGTTAAATTTTTTTGTATATGCTTTGTTATTTTAATTTCGTTGTTATGGTTCGAGCGTATTTTTATTCCGTGACTTATTTATTAAATGCTAGTATAAAAAAATTCTTGTTTTAAATTAATTCATATGAGCTGTGCTGTAATCATAATGTATTTTGAAGTACTTTTATTTAGATTGCTATATATATATATATATATATATATATATATATATATATATATATATGCATTGATTTTAACTGTATACAACATTTAGGTTTTACTTTCTTATATTAAGAGCAGCATATTAATGTATCTAATTTTCTAATGTATATACTAATCTAATATGTAATTACATGCAGTGTTTTATTGTTTTACCAATTTTTCCCTTGTAAATTCTATGGTAACTAATTTACTAACTGGACACATAAGTGCTATTTGAAATGATTTTTTAAAATTTTTAATTATAATTACAAAAAATGAATCTTTTGTTGAATTTATAATAATTATTATTACCATATATTTAAACATTCATCTGTAAGATTCTTGCCTTTTTAGTGCAAAATTGTTAGTTGAATGCTTAGTGTTCGAGCTTCCGGTTTAAGATTTGTTTGAATTCTAACATTATCCATAATCAGAAACTTTCCTTTCATATATTTGCTATGCCATAAGTTTTCTAATTAAAAAACCGACCCACCTTAGCATGATTGAAAAAAAAAATGTAACATATATGAGAAAATCACCTTATTAAAATATAAATTTTTTTAATCTTATTTGGACACAGCTTATCGATTTTCTGGTGAAATAATCTTAACAAGACAAGCATTTTAGTGAAACTTGTTATTCTTTAGTTTATGATAATTTTTAAAATTAGGCTGTATTTGTTTTAAAAATTATGTTTTTCAATAATGTTTTAATGAAAATAGATTATTTGGAAATAGCCCTTTGGATACATATTGAGCATTTTTAAGTATTTACGCATCATGAGGACTTCCTAGATATGTCACTAAAACTGGCAAACGGAAAAAATATGACGACTACCTTAGGCTCTTATGTAGGTTATAGAAGATGCTAAAATAAAGAGCTTATTTTAAATTGTGTTAGTCCCACAAATGAAAATTTTTATTGCCAAATATCATCAAGGTAATCACCATAGTATGTAACATATTTTGTATTTATTTACATTAATATGTTTATTGCCACCTTTCCTCTAGGCAGTGGGCACAAATAGGATTTTGTCATATAAAGAAGTATATATATTTATTTGATTGATTATGGTAACAAACAATAGTTTCAATTTGAAATAAATATTAATTGACAATGTTTATTATTAATTATTATATCTTTATTGGTTCTTATAAATGGAAAAATACTGCTGTTTGTTATTTATTTCAGTATATTATTGCAGGTAGAAGAAAGAAAAATATCGATTGCTTGTAGTGGCTTATAATCTATTATCAACTAGGATCCCAATTATTCAATAAATGATTATAATATAACAAATATTAAACCTATGATCCTTAAACAAATTTTATATAAGGCTATTATTATTTTTTAATTAATAGCTTAGTAATTTTCATTTTGTGTGCTATCCTAGAAATCGTATTATTAATATTTATAAAGCTGTTTCACATTATGGGCTGCTCTGCATTTAAATTAAAGCATTTAATTGCTTATAACTATTTAATGGTGAATTATTACTATTTACAAATCATTGTTGAAAATTATTAAATACAGAAAAAAATTATTTTTTACAAATTTGAATTTTCATCTGTTCTAATTTTTAACCTAAATTCTTTCATAAAATGTTAACTCAATTATACTTATTAATGTTAAATAACTTCACATTATTCAACATCAGATGCTGACAAATTTCTTAAGTGAAAATTCTTTAATTTATCATTTTTTTTTATCTTAAATAACCTTATCTAAAAAATTAAGTCACTAATTA
>JAPDSC010023556.1:103841-181875 GCA_026290005.1 Latrodectus geometricus
AAAAAAAAAAAACTGCCATTTCCTAACAAAGAGAATAAACTAAGAGATATTTAATTCTATGCTGTTTACAAAAACATTGTAAAATTAACACACATTTAAAGTGCTAAAATAAATCTGCATGTAGATAGTGTCAAAGCAGAATTCTAAATGAAAAAATTATAAATTTTTCTCAAGTAATCATTTGTTAAAGCATTCAATATAGTTAGAAAGACCATTCAAAAGCTTGTTTTATCCTGCAGATTTCTTATTTTCTCAAATTTTTTTATTGAATAAGTAATTGTGGAAAGTTTTAAGCAGTCTTTTTGTTAAATATATATTCATGTCATTTATTTTCCACGTGGAGAGGTAACACTTTTCTACTCTTAAATTGATTTTCACATTTCGAAAATTTTTAGAAGTAGAAAACTTTTTCAATTATAATTTACATCATTGATTGAATCTATTTCTTTTCAATTAATAATGTAAAAATAATTCAGTTAAAAAGATCTCTTAATACCTGCTTTATCCGAAATTTATTTGATCTACAGAATGAGGTTTATTATCTTCATCTCACGGAATGATTACTTTGACTAAACCAGCTGTAGCATCAAACTTCAACATTTGAAAATTCATTTACTCTTAAGTAAGTAAAGTTTAAAAAAGCAGGCATATCATGTATATTGTCTAAACATATCTGTTGTGGTATTGGTAGTGGTAACTTTACATTACTTATTTCACCACTGAACTCCAATTAAAGATACCAAACATTTAGTTTTGAATTTTATTAGAACTTTTGAAGCTATTTTGATTTATTTGATGAACATAATTGGCCCTAAGATGTTTGTAAAAGATGTGATTGGCAATCTGTATATTGAGTATGTAAGGAAAAATAAAAGCCTGAATCTTGCTTTTATGTTCATAAATAAATAAATTATAACAACTATGGGAAGAAATCATTATTAAAGCAATTTAAGGTAATCACAGTAAAAGGCCCAAGTTACATATCAAACTTTTCCTGATGCAAAAAAAATTGCCAAACTTTCTGTGTGCAATCAAGTTGCTGGTCAAAAAGCAATGATCACTGCATCTTAGACATTGCTCTTTTCATTTTATCTCCAAATAGAGCTCACTTTGGCATTAGTTAATGATAAATTAGTTTTATCCAAATGAAAGATGAGTAAAACTTAGGCAACATACATTTTGATTCATGTAAAGCTTAAGAGAATCTAGTTAGCAAACTAAATTTTTTCATTAAATATTGTTGAAGTTATTAACAAAGATGGGCTTAATATAATAAATGTTATATTAAAATTTGTGATGATGAGCAGGATAAATCCATTACTGCACATTTAGATCCTAAGAGAAAAAACTTACTTTAAAAAATATAAAAATAAAACTCATAAATGAAAATTTATTATGTATTTCTGAAGTAAAACTGGTTACATAATAATTACCCAACCATGTATAAACTAAAATATGTTGTTAAAAATTAAAAAAAAAAAAAAAAAAAAAAAATCTGTTATGAAAATATTATCTTGACATAGATCAGGATATTGTTCATATATTATATAATTATGTGAAACTTTTTTTCAAGTTTTATTAGTGAAATAATTGTAAAGGTTGCCAGAGGTGCTTATTGAATCTTTTGAGCTGCTAAGCATTTGCTTGCTAAACAGCAGAATATTTTGAGCTTTCAAATTGTGCCCAATTTATTTACATCCATGGAATGTGGATTTTACAGAAACTTTATCATTTTTAATAATACCCGAATTTTTACCAACTTTTTTTTTTATCAGATTTATCAAAAGGTTTTTTTAAAGATCCTGTAAAATGACACGGAGATAAGTTTACACATTTTAATATATTTGCAAATAAAATTTCTGTAGATTTATGAAAAAGGACTTGTTTATGGGTAAAGTTATTACAAGGATCTCTATGAATTACTTATCAACAGCATACTTTATAAAATATTTTACCATTTGATGATAAATATTTTATTTGTTTGCATTAGATATAGAAAAGAAAAGCTTTTATAAATATAACTAAACTTTGAATTTTTTTTTATTTTTGAAGAAAAATTAGATTGTTAATATGAAATGAAAAGTAATGCAGTACTTAAGAAATGATAGAAGATGGATATTAAAGTATACACACACAATGAGGGTAAAGTAGACAGAATCGATTTAAATTGGTAATTTCTTCTCTTTAAAATAACTAAAGATAGTGTTCCAAAATGTAAATATTTTACAGTTTTATATAAAAAAAAAGCAATTATAACTGCATTTTCAAGACCTCTAGTTAAAAGTTTTGCAGCATTAGAGATGTTATTGCAAAGACAGGGCAATTTTAAATGTGGAAAAGTATGAAAGTAATAGCATGATTTGCAAAGCTAGTTAGTATTTGCAAAGCGAGAGACTTGTAAAACATGAATATTGTAGTTACTTCAAAAAGTATACATATAGCACAAAAATGTTAAACTTTTTTCTCTGCAAAAAAAAAAAAAAAAAAAAAAAAAAAAAAAATATATAATTTTGCTTATGGAAAATTAAACTGATTTTCAATTAAGTAGTATATAATCTCATCTGTAATTCCACTCATAATCTCATCTAATTCCACACAATTAATCTTTTGCTGTATACCAGGAAAATAAATCATCAAATTTAGAGTAATGTTAAGAAAAATAGTTGTGCCAAGGAATATTATTTTCTTCAAGGTTAAAACAATAGTTTTTATTAAAAATAATTACTATTTTATAATGTAAGATACTTGTAAATTAATAATATTGTAAAATTGCATAAAATGTTCCTTATATTTTTTTAACACTGAACTTTTAGTCTTCACATGTTTTAAAGTGTTACTTCTGCTTGTGGTTCATAACTTGATTTCAAATGTTCTGTTTCATTACATTAATTGTCTGCTTGATTTTATGATTCTGTTTTTAAACGGGATTATAATAATTAACAGATAATCTTTTTTTTTTTTTTATATTCAGATTCCGTCAGAATTATGATTTTTGAAATATAAATTGAATTTATTTGTAACAGTTTACTACCTGGTGTTAAATTGTTGCTAAATTTTAAGTTAATCATCCATAAACTTAAAATTTAACATTTTGCTTACCTAAATAACAATATATTTTTCAATTGTCCAAACAATTATTGTTATTTTTTTATTCATTCTACAAAGCAGAATTTCTTTTCATTGCCTAAATTTTTTTTCATCTTATCTTGGGAGCCTAGCTAGCAGTTGAATGGTTAGCATTCTGTTAAATCCTGGTTAGCATTCTGTCCATTCATTCTGAATGATTAGAAAAATGGGGTTCTGGCCTTTAATTTATGAGTTTGATTCCCATTTCTGAATTAATGTTTAGAATCTATTTTTTATTGTATATCTTAATTCAAATTGTCATTACAAAAAGTAGTCATAGAATAGTGACAAAACAAAATCACAAGTTGAAAAACACAAATTATTTGTTTTTCAACTTAACTTTTTTCACTTTTACACTCACAAATTATTTGCTTTTAGTAGACTCATCAGTTTGCAGAAAAATCTTTTTGTAAAAATTACTGAATTGATAAAGTTATTATTACTCTAGCTTCAATTTATTGGTTTGATTCTTTCTGTAGAAGTTATGTTTTAAGTGTTTCAGACTGTATAGCAGTAAAGCAACTTACTACTATAATTAAACTTATACACCAAGCAAATCATTAATTATTGATTTTTCTATTCATAAAAAACTTGTTCACAATCATTTAAAAAAAAAAAAAAAGGGGGCTTTTTTGGATATATTTTAATTAATTTGAAAAAATACATGTAATATTTTGAAATATATTTTTTGTAAGAAGTTTAAATTTCAAAATGAACCTGAAATTTCTCGACTTTCTGCCATCCCGTTTTTTAAACTGAAATTTTCTTGACAGATATAGTCATATGTTTTGAGGTTATGTTGACAATGTTATCTAAATATTAGACACATTACTGATTTAATGCTTTTTTGGTAAATTTGATCTTTGGAAACAATTTAAAAGCTTCTTCAAATTATTTCAATGTAATTTTTATGCATTGAAAAATATTCAAATGTCATGTTAATATGGAATTACAACAATTTGGATTTAGTATTAATCCTAATGCAATTTTATCTTAAATTATAAGAAATTCTTTATTCCAATTTTAAGACATTCTTTAAAGCAAAGGGCATTCCAAAAAGTTGTCAAAACTTGTTCTAAAAGTTATCTTCAGATCTGAACGAAGGCTTTTTCCTTGTAATGTCTGATCTCTAGTAATTTTCACCTTTTTAACACTACAAGGGATGGAATTTAGGCTAACTTTGTGCAGGTATTCTCAAAGGAGCCATGATGTGACTTTGAAAATGAGTGGGTGCTCATGATATAGAGCAGTGATTAAGCAAAGAAATTTTGACTTCGCCTGCCACTTCAAAAGTTTCATGGGCAAAAGGAAATATATCAATAATCTTAAATTGTATATAGTGATATGTTTAACAGCTGATTTTTTTTCTCAGATTTTATTGTTCAGTTCTATTGGTTTCTATAGATAAATACTGATCATGATCTCCAGCTTCATGAGTGATGCTGAATTTAACAGTTCAGTTTCAACATTTAACAGTCTGATTTGACATGATTTGGTTTATTTGAAATGAATCTGATGTATATTTTTATTTAGTATGAATTGATATGTTTACTAATGCAAACTCACGAGAAAAAGAATTAGAAAATGTGCATAACTTTTTCATTAAGTAATTTATAAATTTAGTTTTTATTTACATTTAAACTGATACAAATTATGAATATCATGCTTAAAAATGTACTAATGTGAATCATGTTTCAGTTATATTTTTAAATAATCATTTGTTAACCATTTGTTAATAAATTAGAAAGTTTTAGTTCAAATTCATGAACTGTATTTGATCTACAAATATTTCTTTAACAAAGAATGTTATATTCAGTTGATCCCTATTTCCTGTAGACGATCCAGTCACATTAATGTGATTAACATCAGTTGTTGATGTCAGTGTGAAAAAAAAAAATTATAGAAAGTAGTATGCTGCAGAGAAACACATATTAAGACTTTTTAATGAAATTAAACATTGCAATTGTTGGTATAATGCACGAATAAGTTTATTTATCCACCGTCCAAAAGGGTTCATTCATGATCATTGGGTTTTGGATCAAAGTTTGAAACATTTCTGGAATGTCTAATTTTGTAAACTGTTTGCATGCCACCGTGCTAAAAACATATATGTATAAGGCAAAATGATTTTTAAAATGCTGCACCATATCTTCCAAAATCAAGGATGTAACAAATGTGGTACACCAGTCTTTAGATGACAGATGAGTCATGGCTGTGATGTGTTTAGGTCAGGGATTTGCAACCTTTTGAATCGAAGAGTCAAAAATTACAATTTACAAAATTTTAATGGTTCTTAAAGAGCCACAATTTTTTTTTTTTTTTTTTTTTTTTTTTTTTTGTGAACAATAAACAGTACTCACATAAATAAAGTTTTTTTGATAAATGAAAAAATATAAAAAAACTAGTCTATTTATTTATAAGATAAAATATCTATTTATTCATATATAAGTAGTGTTTTTCACAATGAATTAGATAATATATATATATATATATATATATATATATATATATATATATATATATATATTTATATTTATGTATATATTTATGTATATATATTTATGTATATATTAAATAATTATTTATGTTATTAAAGCAAAAATATTAACACAGTTAAACATTTATTTATGCAACATAAACTTGTACTTGAAACAATTGAGCAAACAAATTCAATGGGAGTGTTGGCTTTGCATAATTTTAGAAAGTTTGGATAAATTTGGCACATAACTTGTTGCTTTAAGTTACAAATATACTACTCTAAATTTTCATTTGTTAGTTAGCTTCTTACTTTACTTTTAACTATATTCATGCAAGAGAAAGCTTATTCACATGAATATGTCAATCCAACAATAGACAGCACTCCAGATGCCAACTTCTTCACTGTAGCAATCTTTAGGACTATTCCATGTGTTGAATATAAGTGTCTCAACTTGTGGTATATAGTGCCTCAACTTGCAGTTTTAAAGTTGTCCACTTTTCTTGTGTTATGTACATGCTTTTCTGGACTTCACACTTTTCAATTCTGTTAATTTTCCACTCCACTATTATTCGATGCATTGAAATAATATATTATTATTTAAAATTATAAAAAGTTTTACTTTTTAAATTGATATATTGCATTTCTAGAGATGTAATATCAATTCCAAATGGCTTAATGTGGATTTCATTATTGTTTGTGTTGAGAGTATTTACTATAAATATTAGAGTTATTTTGTTGATTTTGAATTGCTACTTTCTCTTAGCAAATTCATTTTTAAATCTTTTTTAACTGAAGTAATTCGTGTTCACAGTTGCTTTAGTATTGCTCACAATATTGCTTTAGAAATTATAAATGAAATAATTTTGCACTCTGAATATCTTCTAAAAAAAATTAATTTTTCTTCAAAACAAATAAATTCTTCTAATCAAACATAGGCTGGGTTTCAATTTCTTTGCAGTTTTAGATTCAACTCATTTAATTTCGCTGTGATATCCACCATCAAGTAGTATTTTTGCAACCTTTTGTTGTTCTCTAATTCAGAGTGATTAATGCCTTTTATATTCAGGAATGTATTTATTTCATTCAAGCATAAAGCAAAACGTTTCAACACTTTACTTTACGAAAACCATCTTACTGTATCATGAAGAAGGAGGTCGGAATACTGAGTCTCCATTAAGTTTAAAAATTCTTTAAACTGATGATGGTAGTGCTTTTTATAAGATGGTGTTAACAATCTTGATAACCAGATTCATGACCTCAACTATTTTAGCCGGAAATGTTTGTGCATAAAGCACTTCTTGGTGTATTGTGCAGTGAAATGTAAAAATTTTGAGGTTTATTTTGCTGTGAAGCATCATTGTTATCCCTTTGTTTTTCTTCTTCTTATTATTATTATATATATGTACATACATAACTTTGATAAGATAATTCCTTTCTAACTCTTTTACTTGAATCAACAAACTATACATATCAGCCAAAATTGCCAAATTGTTTTGAGTCGAAAATTAATTAAGAACCTTCATAGAAACATCCAGCGACAGTGTCATTTGAGAGCTCCCAACGGAATGACAATGACTACGTGTGTCCTGGGTTGAGAGGTGCGGTGAAAAGCAAATACAAGTGGCTTATAGATAGAATCAGTGCTTAAACCTTGTTAATCAATTCAGAATGATTTTTAAATATTTTTTTATAAATAATATTTGGGTTTGGGTCTAAAGAGCCGCAGCTTCTCATCCAGAGATGCAGGTTGCCGATCTCTGGTTTAGGTGAATGAGATGTGCAACTGTTGAGCAATTATACATCTAGGTGATCCAAGAGGCTTCTAACAGTATCCTCACAACAGTGACTCAAATAATGTTGCATCATATGAAACACCACTGCCAACGCCTTGTAAATGTAGCTTTGTTGTTGACTACTGTCCATCGGCAATAAAGATTGAAATTTGTGTTGTGCAGTAACTGGACATCTGCCGAGTGGTTGCAAGTAATTTTTAAATGAATCCGATTTATTCTTCTTTGGACGGACGGATGGATGTTAGCATATTCAGTGTGAAACATTTAATATTGACACACTGCAGTTGTCAGGAGGTTCCAAGCCTAAAGAATGGTGTGTTATAGTTTGAAAACGTTTTCATGACATTCTCTCTGGGACCACTCATTGTGGAAAGAGCAATGGTTCAACACTAGTATGTATCTGTCCTTGAAAATCATGTGTATTCCTACATTTGAATTGTTTTTGTTGTGGCATGTATTAGTAAGACAATGTACTGTGTTAAATAACTTGCAGTATACATGCATGATTCAAAGAGCTAAAAAAAATTGCTGTATTCTTGACTAGCAAACTCCTCTGATTTAAACTAAATCAAAAATCTGTAGGATAACCTCAATCTGGTAATTTGTCTCAGGGATCCTCAATCACATTATGTAGCATAGCTGATTGTTGCATTGCCATCAATAAGATTCAATCATCTCAGTGAACACCTTTTAACTCTTAATTAAGCTCCTGCACATTTTACAACTGCTTGCTCTGTTGATGGTAGTTCTTGCCTTTAACAGGTGGTCATATTAATTTGACTGGACTGTGTATTTATAAAATTATATATGTACTTAAATAATTGATTTTATTTATTGTTTTAATCCATATTCATTCTTTTATTTTCAGACCCTATTAAATCCTACTTATTTAGCCTCCATCATTCCAGCCTACTCTGTAACTTTTATTAGTGCAGTATTGGCATATCAATCCGCTGGGGGCTCCTGGCGAAGTCTCTTGGCATCATTATCAGCTAAGAATTCTAATTGATGTTTAATCAGTTTATTTTATATAAATATATTTAATTAAATGTTCGAGCCAAACTCCATTTTGCAGGTTTATTATGCACTGAAATAATCATCACCAAGCTCATATTTGTAAGTGTTTCATTTAGTGCAGAAAAGCCTATTTTTTAAATAAAATAAATTGTCATACAACTATGTCAACGGATCGATTGTGAAACTAATTTTTTCACAATTTTGTATATTCCTGCCACATTCATGTACTTGTAATGCTATGAGCTGGGCTCAAAAGTTGAAATGGCTGAACGTTCTTGTGATTGTGTGTCCTTTACTTATTTTGTAAAACTATGTGAGAAAATTTTTACAAGTGTATGTATAATCCTATGGTGTAAATCACTCATGAATGTAAGAAAATAAATTTAATGATCTCTTTAAAAATAGCAAACTGCTTTATATTTTGTTCTTATTCTGTTAGATCATTCCAGTTTACACTGTAATGTAATGTGCAGTTTAAGCTGTATTACATGAAATTATATAAAAAATATACCCCATGACTTTTTACTATTAATTTATGAAAGCGTTGAATAAATCAAGAATGCCTCATAACTTTTGCCTGAATTTCTTGGAAATGTTAATTTTTTTATATCTACGTAATGTAACTAAGGAATCACATTCACAAAAAATTTAAATGTTTGTAAATTAGTCTGCTTTTATTTCATGGTATTATTTTAATGAATTTCATCTGTATATAAATTCATAGTATTTATTCATTAATATACTAATAATTTCACTATTAATCAATTCATTCACAAGTGAAGTGCATAATTTTATGTCCTACTTTAAATTAAAGTTAAGCAATTGGTTTGTAAGTGGACAATCATTAGAGAGTAATCAGGACTTAGATTCATATGGTACTTTTATATGAAGTCTATTAGCTGAGAATAAAATGGATGTAGAATAAGATTTCTTGTAAAGATATGTAGTAGGCAACATATATTAAAATTGCATTACTATTTAAAAAATTGATAAAGCACATAGTTTTGAATTATCTTTTGTTAACATGAAAATAACCAATATTGATCAATTTTGAAAATAGCCATTAAGAGCTTAATATATCAAATGACATTAACTATCTCTAAAAGAGGTTTTTCTATTGATCAATGTAATAATAGTTATAAAAGACATTTTTTTAATGTGTTTATGTTTTCATATAGAAGTGTACCTTTTACCTTGGAATTGTTATAGATTTTGAAAGCAGAATAAATAAAATAAGTGAATCCTTTTTGCTGTCTTTTGTTTTTAAATTCTATTTGCTTCTTATAAATTATGCATGTGAAAATATTTTATGAAATTTGGTGCTTTGAAAAAATGAATAATTAAGATAATAAGGAAATTAAACGAATATTTAAGGGTTTTAATGCAGGGTTTCTCAAACTACAGCAAATGTACCTATGGTGGTATAATTCTAATATATGTGATTTGAATGTGTCATAGCTGATCTAAAGCTTACTCAATTCTAAAATATAACTCAAAATAAGTATTCTGCAATTAAATTTTATGAAAATATCCACTTGTCTTTATCGTATTGGAATATAGTTTGACAATCTTTTATATTTTCTGTGCACAATTCTTTAGCATTGTTTTTGCTTTCATCAATGAATTAAATACTTTAAATTATATTCCTCTTATTCTTCTTTTTAAAGACTTGTGTTTCTATGTGTGGAAAAATACATGCATACTTCTTTAAAAAATCAATACTTTTTAAAGATTAGACAACTTTAAATGGTCTGAAATAACAGTTCAATGGCTTGTACTTAAGTCTTGAGTTCAGCAATTTGTAGGTTCTATTCCCATGTCAGAATTGAATATTTGTAATGGTTCAAAATCTATTTTAATCTGTATACTCCATCTAATTGGCCTTCATATGCGAAAAATTTACTAGTTTGCAAAAAACCAAATCAACTTAAAAAGGGGAATTGCTTTTGTTAGCTATAGAAAGTTATTAATGATAAGTTATGTAAATTTCTTTAAAAATCATGGCAATGGATGAGATTTATATAAATATCAGTGAATACATCACTGGCCATGAAATAATTTTAAAAAATGTATGAAGAATGTAAATTTTTCTTGAAATTTGAGAAATTGCATAACATGTAAAATCACCATAGTAAAAAATATATGAAGAATTAGTTCTAATATACTATGCTCTTGAAACTAATAGCTGCTCTAAATTAATATATGAAGATAGTAAATTATAAATATCATACCTTTAATTCATGCCTGTGTTTATAATTACATGGAACAAAATAAATAGTATCAATTAATATTGTAAACTCAATTTTTAGATGTAGTAATTGTCAATAAAAGAGTTTTAATTTGATTCTTTGTATTAAAAGCAAAGCTGACGAATTTAAACTGAGTTAATTGTATTACTAATAATTTTTAGTTATCATTAAAGCTATTGTCTGATATTTTTTGAAAAACGGAACAGAATTTTAGTTTATATATCTCATTTTAATGTGTAAAAAAAAACGCAGCTATGAAATAAAAACTTAATGTGTAAAAATTAATGAAGTTATTTCCTTATTTATACTAAAAAATGTTCGCTAAAAAAATGTTTCATTAACTGAATAATAAATTTGAAATAACATATCGTAGGGAATGCTTTTATGCTATAGTTTTCATTCGTATTTTATTAAAAATGAAATATAAATCTATTTTCTGCTTCACACATTTCACTAGTTAATTTTTTAATAAAATATTAAGGTGTTTTGTTAAGCAAATATTTAGTAATTACTTTACTGTGTTTTTTGTTTTCATAGAAAGGGGAATGTAAATGGACTGAAAGGCATTACGAATTTTGTTCCAAAACTGAATTTTGTTAAAAATTCAGTTGTATTTATTTTATTTAGTCTGATTAAAGTTTGAAATTAATATTTAAACTAAAATGATATCTACATTAATTTGAACTTTGCTTCTGTTCTACAGTAAAGGGCTTTGGCTCCCGCTTCAGGTATGGGTGCTTATAACAGTTTGGAACTCACTATAAAATAAAGCTCCCAGTCTAATGGGCTCGCATTGAAAAAAAAGTGTGCTAGAATATGAAACACAATTAACCAACAACAAAATAATGTCAAAAACTGTAGGAATTATTAGTAAATGCGATAATAATAATTTATACGTTTATTATTTGCTGTATTTTTTTATTATGAAAATTTCAACTACATGATGTAAATTTTAAGCTTTTTTATTATTTATAAGCACATATTTCACTTTGGATATTTTTATTTTTATTGCTGCATTTATCTTTACACCTTTACTGTGGAACAAAAATTGATGAAAGTTTGAGAACCCCTGTTTTATAATGTACAATTATTGTGAAAATGTGCAATATTTTAGTTACCATTAATGAATTTGCACAAAATTATTAAAATTTATTTATTCAATTATTGCTATAGTTATTAGTAAATATTTAAAGTCTTGCTTTATAAAATGTACTACACAAATTATTTGAAAGGAGCAATGTGTAGTTATAGTTATTTAACAAATTCTGTAATTTGTATATGATTTTCAAATATCTGAGATTTATTATGCAGTATATTCTCCTTGCTGATTTTTTCTTTTGTAATAGTATGATAATGAAGGTAAATGTGAATTATTAAGCTGATATTTGTAAAGAGCAATACAAAATGGAAATAAACATTATTAAAATATGAATCTGAGAATTAATGTTGTAAATAATACCACATTAAGATATAAAATAATTTTAAATTGGATATAAAAAAAAGAACCAAAATTTAAGCTTCATAAAGTTAAAAACCAGTGACTAAAATGAAATTGTAATCAGATAACAAATGAACTACTAGCTATTCTATGTATATTGAACTGTAATTAAAGTATGATTAACTTAAAACCAATTACTGAATGATAATTCAGAAAAAATGTGGATATACACAATTCAAATTATTTTAAATGAATTAGATAAATTTCTTAACATTTGAGAAATCTTATAAAATGAAATTTGTATAATAAGAAAAGCTTTTTGATTAAATTTTACTCCTATTTTAAATTAAAATTAGATAAAGAAAATCTCCACAGTAAAATATTTGATTCTGGAGTAAAAATCAGTAGATTGAACTTAAATAATTTTAATAAAGTGTCACAATAGTTTGAAATTTTATACAATTTCAGTAAAATAATAATTATACTTAAAAATTAACTGTTGAATTTTGATCTAATGTATTTGGGATTTGCTTAGCAAAACAATAAAAGCTACCAATTTAAGAGTTAAACACTGGTCTTCAATTTAGTAGTTTGTAGGTTTGATTATCATTTTCCATTTTGATTTTGTAGTAGTTTTATCCCTTTGAACCATAGGCTGTGGTCCTGTTAACCTTGTGTCCTGAATAGGGGCTGTTGATTTACAAACTAACCAATTATTTCACAACACTATTTGATGGTGGAATAGATACAATTCTTCAAAAATGATTCTGTCAGAACAAGAAACCAAACATATTTGAAACACTCAGTGCAAAAGGATTATTAGCCAAAGTTTGTTGTAAAGATTTAAAAAGAAAAAAGACTTATCAGTACAAATTATTTGTTCTTTTGAATTTTAAATATTTACGTCAGTGGCTCAAATAATGAATTCTATTTAGTATAAAATTCTTGGTATTTTTTTTTTTTTATAGAGTGAACTATTGTAGTAACTTCTTTATATATATTTTTAATTTCACCTCTGCCGCCTTGATTGCATTTGTATGGACCGTTTTCATCAGCTTGTGTAAAGTGCGAAAGGTATAAGTGCCAATTTCAATAATTTATCAGGCAACAAAGTTTGGAATATGGGGAGGAGAAAATACTTGACAATGAAGGGAGGTGAAAACCCTAGTCCCTTCCATACCTGGATTTAAAAGAAAAATGAAGACTAGAATAAGAACAAATTAATTGATCAGAATGTGATGGAATGGGCAAGCATATTTTGGACGCAAAACAGCTCAATAAAGCTGTATAACAATTAAGTCCTTCCCATGTATGAGCTAGTTCATGTTAAAAAATTTTTAAATAAGAATAGGAACTCTCATTTGTATTTTCATTATGATATACATTATGAAAATTTCGATTTCTATTGGAAATATTCTTATTAAAGCAAAATTAGTTTTTTTCATTAAAATGTGAGACAGGTGGAATCTTGGATTATCTTTCTTATAAACATTAAAATAAATAAAATATATATTTTATTTACTTCACACAATGTTTACACAAATCAAAATTCAGTACCAAGTAAATATTTTTCAGTGAATTTTGATATCTTAACTCTAACTCAATCTACAATGTAAATAGATTATTGATTTTCAAAGAAACTATTTTAAGTATATTAAGCATAATTTAGTGAATGACAGCCAAGAAGAGGATAATTTGGGAAAGCTTAATTATCAGATTTTTCTGATTGCTAAAAATATCAGGAAAATAAAAATTTTGAAATTGGTGTTAATTTTATATGATTAGTTATTTAATCTTTCTTTTCAATCTAATTGTTTTTAGAATCAAAATCAGCTTATGCAAATTTAAGTACTTTCTTCCTTGAGTTAAAAATTCTTTATGAATGTTGCCATTTTGATTGACTGAAAATGACATTTTTCTTTTTCTTGATGTTAAAAGAAACTTAATTTAGCAATAAATTTCGGTCAATTAAATAGAAAATGTATGAATACATTTTAAAAAGTTGAAAAGAATTATTTATTCTGTATTGTTGATTTTTTTTACAATTTATTTTTATCAATTTTATTTGATTAATTGTTAAAAAATTGAATTAAAACATCAAAACAAAGGAGTAATATGAAAACAGTACAGAAATGATTGCCCATTATTTGATTAATCTAATATATGTATTTTATAAGCATTTTGTTTCGATACCACTCGGTACCGGTGGGCTTTTGTATTTGCCGTATAAGACGCAGGCACTTTTTCCCCCCTCGATTTTAGGGAGAAAAAGTGCGTCTTATACGGCGAAAAATACGGTAATATGACAGCTAATATTCCTGATTTCTCATGAAAATTACTAATTATTAAAAATTAAAGATTTTGTGTTCAAAATTTAATTGAAGATTAATATTATTTGTTACATTTAATTTACATTTGTTAAATAATGATTAAGTTTTTTTTCAGAGGAGAGGGAATCAACTAATTCAATTTTTTAATATTTAAATACAATCCTCAAACTATTGCATCCTTATGGTATTCAAATTTTTTATGTTAATTCAAATATAACAAAAGCATATAATACACTAAGTGCACTTTTGTTAAATTCTCACATGAATATTTGCAATACTGTGTGTATATATAGTAAATACAATATATAAAGATACAAGTTTCAAATATAAAATTAGAAAGAAATGAAATATAAGAAATAAAAAAGCATAGGGATTACGTCATCCTCAAGAGAGATGGTTGTTGTTGCCTTGTGCCAGCCAGGCTGACAATATGGGGTGCGCTGCTCCACTTTTTCAACTGAACCTTAATTTGGGGCGGAGTATGATTTCCTCAGAGCTCACATGCAATAGGTACCCGTTTATAGGGTAGGCAACCATTCTAATCCCATTCATACAAGGAAAGGACAGCCGTACCTGAATCTGAAATTGAACCCAGGATCAACGCAGTCAGGCATGCTGGCTACTAGACTGTGGGTTGCTCACCTATGCAAAATGGGCTATCACTCTTTTTTTTTTTTTGACATGCCCAAAGGATAAAGATCTAAAGTTCTTCATGCATTTCCTTCGAAAAGTGCTTGCAAAAAGAAAATTTATAAGAACATATGAAAAGTTATGTCAAGATAATATCAAAGTAATATAAGTGAATAATATATTAAAATTATAAGCACAAATTTTTAATATAAAAAATGCTTGTTTTTTTAAATTTCCTGGATTTATCTTTCATTTCTTCCTAATTTGTATCTTATTATTTTTAGTTGTATATGTAAGCATTTCTCTTGTCTATGTAAATATTTTTCTGGTTTATTTTAAATGCTTATGAACTGAATTTTCACAAGAATGATATTCAAATATGTTTCTTTTTTTTTTAAATGATCATTTTTAAGTGTGTGCTTGCAATTTAAACATTGTATAATTGTCTTTTCATTTGAAGCAATGAAAGTCTTTCGATTCTCTGATTATAAAATTTTGTGAAAATTATTTCAAAACATATCGCTAATTGGAGTTAATTATTATTTGATTGATTTTTTGTAGTCCATAAAATTGGAACCAGTTATTTATTAAAGATTTCATTTTAAGACAAACTGTTAAAAATAAGGATTTTTTTTTTTTTTAAAGTTTTGTTTGGGTGCAATGCAAGAGATATTTAATTGTGACAGAAAAGTCTGAAATTTCATTTTTTCAGAATTTAAATAATTAATGCTTTTACTAAACATTCAATAAGTTGTATTGTTCATTTTGTTATGCTATATTTTCATCGATTCACAAAAATCTTTTGCTTTATTCTTAAAATTAGATTTTTTTAATTTTGTTTTTATACATGTTTATTCCTGAAAATGAAAAAATTTTCAACGGTCGATGGTTTGATTTGCTTGCTGGTAAAATAAAGTCAAAACCTATGGCAAAAGTTTTTGAATTTTTATTGAGATAAAATTATAAATTAACTCCTTTATCGTAAAACATTTGGTATGGAAATTAACAAAATGACATTTTATGTAAACACTTGATAAAACTAAAAAATTTCTCAGCTGACTAAATCCATTAAAAGATTGTTGTCTTGTCCAGTAAAGTAGTGCAATAAGAACAAATTAATTCAAAAGACAGCTTTGGCTACATTAATAACTTCTGTGGAATAGAGGAGTTGATGCATGGGATCTTGAAGTGCTTCGCAAATATGACAGGGTAGTCAAAGAAAGATATGGTCGGAAGACAGTTCGGTGTCTGTGCAGTGAGGACAGTTTCTGTAGATTCGAAGGCCATCGAGAGATAATTTCATTCCCCTGACCATATTATCTCTACAACCATAGCTCAAACTGGCTATGGTTGTGAACATAGTATGGTCACAGTTTAGGTCAGGTATGGAGTGATTCCAAGAAGAATCATGAAGTAGTCTGGCTATCGAATCAGCACCAGTGTGGGTCACGCTACTAGATTGATTAAGTTTATATTAATTTTTGCTCCACATTTTTCATAAAAGTAATCTGTAATCTGGCATGAACTGGAATTAATAAAAACATTGATAATTTCTATGTTTGAATTCACTCTACTTTTTGACTTTCAACACTCAAGTTTCTAAAGTAAAAACTTAGGTCCCACCATAAACATTGAAGAATAAATATATGATACAATTGTAATATAGCCATAGAATTCATAACATTTATTATCATATGTTTCATAGAAAATTTTATAACATTGGAAAAATTTCGTTTTGCTTTGACTTTTTTTTCAAAAGTTACAAATATGAATTTTGTAAATTATAGATAAATGTTTTGCTTTTTTTCACCATTTTTTGTCTAATAAAATATTCTCCTCTAAATTATTAAACCAAATTACACATTTAAAAATATATTACAGCAATCAAATAATTTTTTACAATATACTTCTGCACACCCAAATAGCAACACCAAGAAAAAGACCAGAGATATCACAACAAAATTTATTTTGTACATAACATGTTTAAATGATTAAATTTATAGACTTCTGTGAAGTGTGGTTACTGACAAAATCAATAGCCAGAGTCATTATTAGAGACCCCACTGCCACGCACCTCTGCATTGGATCAAAGAGACCCTAGATGTGTTCTGGGGGTACAAGCAGCTTCTACAAGTTGCCAAAGTTGATCTGGTTTGGCAGCTGGGGATAAAATCTGGATCAGTAGTTGATCAACCATGGACCACATGTTTTCTATCGGCGAAAAATCCTGAGAGCGAGCCGGCCAAGGAAGCAATTCAATCTGGGGATTGACAAACCCTTGGAAAATGTTTGCCACGTATGGTCGTGCATTATCCTGTTGAAAGAGGGCTGTGGACAAGCCCTTAAGGTAAGGAAGGACAACGGGTTCCAACTCCTTGGAGATGTAATACCCTGGTTGTTTAAAGTACCGGTAGTGCGTACTAGAGGAGTGCGATAGTGATATCAATACCGCCTCATACCAGAATAGTCGGTGCAGGACCAGTATGGTTGTGCATAATGCAGCTGTTCAGCATTTTCTCTCCACGGTGTCTCCAGACTTGAATGCGACTATCGTGGTGTTACAAACAGAAGCGTGACTCGTCTGTAAAGACAATTTCATTCCATGCCGTCCACATTCTTCTTTCATCGCACCATTGGTAGCGGTGACGTCTGAGGTTCTGCGTCAAGGGTAGACGAAGCAATGGACATCTTGCGGACATACCAACTCTGCTGTGAACGGCGTCGAATGGTACGCGCAGACACTGGTTGATGCATTACAGACTGAAGGTGCTTTGCAATGGTTCGTGATGTGACTAAGTCACTGCCATACACTCAATTTGCCTATCATTACGTGAAGTGGTGCACTGAGGTGGATGCGAGCGAATATGTTTGTCCGTAGTACCCTCATGCATCCAATGATCACATGTCCGCATTACAGTTGTTTGGTTTCGTCCAAAACAATTATCGATTTCCCTGAAAGATAATCTATAACCTCGGTAGCCCATTATCCTTCCTCAGTTGAATTCCTATACTTGATCAAAAAATAATAGCTGTTTTCTACAAGGTATAATTGATCATAAAAAAAAAAAAGGCTGAACTTGAAATTGTCGAAATCTCCAAGTCTTAAATAGCGCTATGAATTAAGTAAATTACTTTGGCTTTATTTAATATAGCCTGCATGTTGAAATGCTCTCGATTTTGTCTTTTCAACGTCATTCCATGTATTGACGAATGCATCGTTCCTAGAAGGTTAATTGCATAAGGCCGCCCCAGTTCCAAAACTATAATCACTTTTTGCATAAGTATTCAATGATGTTTGCTCTTGAGACTGTTGATTATGCCCTATAAGGCAGAAGTTAAGATTAATGTCGGAGGAAACTGCACACGAATCGATTCAACATCCAGGCCATGCAGTTATTCAAAATTCACTTCCTATATAAAAAAAAAGTCGTGAAATAGGAGGATTTTAAACGTATTTGAAACATCTAGGCTTTAAATATTTTCCTATGAAAAGCGGAGGCACTTTATTGATTTCATTCATGTTGGTTGCGAGCAACAATTTAATTTTTTGTTTCGATTTTTTATCCCCATTACATTCATCACCTTTGACATTTTCAGGTGAGATCTTAAAAGCAAACCTGTCTCGTCCACGTTGAAAACATTTTTTGGATCGTATTTGGAAAGTAATGATTTCAATACAGCTTCTTATTTTTCAATTTCTGAACTTATATTCACAGTTTCATTTTCAATAGTTTAGGATAACTTGCATCTCGACAATATTTTTGGGAAGAAGCACTTTTGCTGGTACTGTTTCCTTTATTAAGAATTTTTAAAATTGTTGAGAGGCTATTCCTTGGAATTCCATATTTTTTGGCAATATTTGTCTTCAATATTTTTAGTTTAGAAATTTCTCCTTTACTTCGATTGATAAACAAGTTTGTTTCTTCAACCGAATCTCCCTCTCGGCAAATGAAATTTTATAAATTAAATTATTCAAATAAAACGAAAGCAACTATAGAACAACAGAGCTCAAAATTTTAATGTTTGCCTTCTTTCTATTTTCTCACGTTCCGGGAGGAGAATCTTAACCCTTTCTTACGCACGAAAAGAACAGGAGTCGAAATCAACACCACCATTCCTTCCCATAAAATGTCTTTTCTTAAACTGTCTGGACATGTCGCCTTGCAATTTAAAGACTCAAATAAAAATTGAAAAAATATCAGATCACAAAAAATAAAAACTGTCAGAAACAAAAATTCGCAATAAAGAGATATTTCAAAATTTTAATTCGTAAATGGGAGTTAAAAATATTATTGTGTCGATGGCATCAGGGTAGGGTCTAACCACTAGTTCGTAAAAACGTGAGTGTTCGTAAATTAGAGATTCGTAGAAACGAACATCTATTATACTATGATAACACTGATTGTGATATCGTATAAAAATCCGAAAACATTTTCTCTTAAGTTAGTAAGATTGTAGAAACTGTGTGTGGTGTTTTTAATGAAATTGTGAAATCGGAATGTTAATTTATTTCATCACTGGATTTGGATTAAAAACACTGAAAAATTGATTTTGTAATTCACTGTAACCGGTTATTAGAAATAAATATTGAGATTACTCGAAAAAGATAAGAATGAGCATCTGCAAATTGAGTAAGGTAGAAAATTGAAAGAATCTGAATTTTGGCTTCTGTGAGCAATGCAAAGAAATTATCAAACTAATGAAAATGTTTATTTAAAAAAAAAAAAAAAAAAAAAAAAAAAAAAAAAAAATGCCAGTGTAAAAAAATTTTCTCCCAGAGCATCCCAATTAATATTCAAGATTTTGTACGAAATTGAAACATAGGAATTATCACGACATTTTTGAGTGAAAATGCTTAATTTTATTCAGCTTTAAAAATTCATGTGAAATTTGAAAATAATTTTTAAAAAATGATACACTTTACTATTTTGCTAATAAAAAGTTTTCTGTTTTGTAATCAAGAATTTCATGCAGAATATTCATGTAATTTAATTCGAACAATTTGGAAATGATGAAAAATTCTTATTTAACTTTAACGGAATCAGAAAAATTAAGCTCCATGTGAAATGTCAAAGTAGTTGAAAAATATAATATATTTCAGAAGTTTTCCAGAAAAATATTCATATTGGATAGTCATCGAACAGTTTAGAATTGATATTTTTATTGATGATAGAATTGTATCGTGTACAATTTCGATTATGTTAAATGAATTCAGAATTTGCACCAATAAAAGTTTTTATGCTAACAATTAATTAACGAATTCTTTCCTTGTTTTCGATTTAATTTCTATTTTTAAAATGTATCTCAAAAACTACTTACTGCGATGTATTCACTCATTTTATAAGGCTTGTATGGAATTGTTTTACCAAAATTTTCATTTCACAGAGGAAAAGAATCACTTTTAGAACAACTTTCTATTCAAGCAAAAATTTAAAGCAAATTTTTTTTTGAAAACCAAATGTGAATTGCAAAAATTATTTTTTATTAATAAGTGCTACAGTTGTGAAGAGTTGGAGAACAATTGAAATAAAATTGAAAGCAATTGATCAAAATATTTTTCATGATGCACAACTTAAAAAAATGTCATGCATTTTTTAAAAGGAAATTGCTTAAGAAATATCGGTCAGTTAAAAAAAAAAGTTCGATATATTTCAATAACATCATATAGCTAAAATGCTATTTTAGTGTAATTACTTCTTATATCTGTCTATCTACTTATATATATAACTATGGAATCTGAATTTTTTCAAATTCAGAAATACAAATCATCAAGGCTGATGGGATTTAACATCGAAAAATAAAATTTACAAGATCAGGAGTTCTACCTAATTCGATAATATATTTCTCTAAATTAAATTTGGAATTATTAAATTAAAAAAAAAAAAAAGCAAGTATAAAAATTTACCTCACATTTAGTTATTTTTATCAATTTATTATATAAGGAGTGACATGAGCATATATATAAACAAAAATAAGTTTGAACATTCATTCATTTTAAATTATTTGCGACTCGCTTCCTTTTCCCATTGAATTGTGTGTGTGGAATAACTCGAATTACAAATTTTATATTCAGAAATTTTCAGCATAAAATATTGAAGGTGGCGCCATCTTTTACTGAATATTGCTACTAAAACATTGAATTTTAATAATTATTATGACGATATAAAGCTTAGAATTCCTCTTTATCGACGAGCGACATGTACATCCAGCATGAAAAACATTTAATCAATAGATGGGGGCTTTATAATATATCAAAGTTTCATCACAAGAAAATCTGGCTCTAGACAAGATTTTCTTTGGAGCATGAACATTTTTCGGAATTTCATTTTGTTAAATGACAATTTACTGTTCTAAATTTCTGCAGTCGAAGTCCATGAACACACACATCTTCTAATTCAATTCAGATTTGATAAAAAAATAATGTGATACAGTTTAAAATTATGAAGTTTCTCACCAAAATTCAAATAAAAGTTATTCCAAATTCTATTTCTTTAATGTTTATCAGTAAATTTGTCAAATATAAAACTTCTCTAAAAAATTTAGATTCGTGAACGAAACTTAGATGAAAATATCAACATCTGAATACTCACAACTCTTATTAATTTAAAATTGAAGACTGAAGGACGAAATAAGAAGTATATTAGACTTCATTATTAGCCTAAAGTATGTTTTTTAAATTTTATTCTCATAAAAATCACAGAATAACATTTTAATCATTAAAAACAAATGTTTTAAAATAAACTTTTAAAAGAAAATTTCAGTTTTTAAGGATTTAAAAATTGATTTATTTTAAGGATATTATTCCAAGGAACTATTATTTGTTTCATTTTTTGAGCTGAAATGATTTTTTTCATTCACAAATTTTTTCTAAGCCATCAGCTTTGGCTTTTTGATGTAACAATTAACAGACTTGCTTGAATCATCACAATCAAAAACTTTTAAGTACAGTTTGAAACAGAGGTTAATATTGAAAGAGATTATATTAAGTATTCATAAAAACTTCTTAATATAATTCTGTTTAATTACTCATTAACTAATATTTTTCCTTATATTCCTATCTAAAACTGAAATGCTTAAAGAAATATTTCATACAATCATGACATATACTGCCTTTTAATAGAGATATTAACAATATTAATACATATATAATAATATGAGGAGCAGTATAATATTTAAATGCACAAATGAGGCCATAAAATGATTATCTTCTAACAATAAACACATTTATTTCTCATATCTTTAACAATTGAATGTAAGAAAACAATTTAATTCATTAGGGAGCAAGTAAAAATTCTTTTTACGGTTAATAACTTAAAGTACTTACTCTATACAAAGAATTTTCCTCATTTAAATCGATAATTTTTTTTATACATTTCTTTGAATTTAAAAAAATATGCATATAGCTTGTTTTTTTTTTTTTTTTAACTTTAAAGAGAATTACGACTTAAAATGCCATATTATCTGAAATTTGTTTCTCATCCAATATTTAACCAATAGTTTTGTTTCAGACTAATGTTATATTACAAAATAAATAAATAAAAACTTAATTATTATAGTTAAATAGTGAAAGAAAGACTTGTATTAATTTATTAAAAGTTGAAAATCTACCCTGTATCATAATTGAATCAATCTTTCTAAATAAATGGCCATAAGTTTTGATTATATTTATATAAATAACTATATAAGAGAATAAATATATGAAACATAAAAGAGGTAACTAATTTATATTATGGAAACAACACTCCAATGTGTTACAATAAACTCTTATAATATTATTATAAGAATTTAAATTTTAAAAGATTAGTTGTTATCAAATGTAAGTCAGATTACATATTCTCGTTCTATGTAATCATTAGGCTTATGACAATGTTATTTATTATATATATAAATATAATTTGTTTTATAACATGCACTTTAAATCTTATATATAATAATAATTTAAGTAGTAGTAACTATTTTTCTTTATTAAATTTATAGCTTCTGAAAAATACAATTTAATTGCAATAATCAAATGAAACTTTGATTCAAGACAACATAACTTTTATCCAAACTTTGATTGAAGCATAATGAAAAAATTTATACAATGTGAATCAAAATTTTGGTTTATTTATTTCTTTGTATTTATATATTTGTACTGATTTGATCTGGGCTCTACTTCCGAATAGATTCTGAAAAACAATATATAACCATGCCTTGAAGGTATAGCATATAAACCAACAAGCTGTTTAATTGGATAGTGCTAACTATTCAGTTGCCCATTTCACTCATTAAACATTAAAAAACAAAACATATCTTGAGAAGAGGAAATTTACTAGTAAACAATTATGACTATAAACTCAGAGATAAATAACGAGTGTTAATATACTTTCCCTAAAGAAAAATCACTGTAACAGCATTAACGAAAAGATAAATACTGATTGTGATTCACCAATTATCAAGTTTTCAAATGAAGAAATTTATTGGTTACACACATAAAATATAAAAATATTGAATAATATAAAATTCTTTATAAAAGGAAGACTATCATCAATAAAATATTGACACTGATGGAAGAAAAAACCTAATTTTCATGTTCTTGAATTTTTTTTTTATTTGTCGAGTGGTGGCCAGTCTGGCAATATGAGGTGTGCTGCTCCACTTTTTTTTTCAACTGATCTATATTTTGATGTGGAGTCAACTTCTTCAGTACATACATGCCATAGGTACCTGTTTTTCTTTGAAAATGGATACATTAGTTAATATATAACTAGACAGAAGTTATCTAATCTAACCTAATTAAGTTTCCTTTCTTTTTGCTTAGTTAAAAATTAAAATAGCTTCAATTTGAGATCGGCAAAATTTGATTTTGAATTCAAGATGAGGCAACATATCTTTTTAAATCAAATTGCTCTATAGTATGGTTCTTCACTGAATCATACATAGACACAAATATTTAAATAAAGTAAACAACAAATGAAAAATAATTTTTTTAGCAATAATTCAATTTGAAGGAATTCTTCAAATTCAAGAATCAGTCATGTTTTGAAAAAAAGATACTTTTTGTAGTTTTTAACACTTGCTATATAACTTAATGCAAAAATACTTCACAAATAAAACAATTTTTATAGTAAAATGTAAAAAAAAAATTTAATTTTCAAAGGCAAAATAAAATACTTCAGCAAACTGAATAAAATACTATTGAAAGTGCAATTATAGTAGTTAAATGAATAAAATCTGTCTTAAATAATCAATGTTTTAAATATTTTGAGAGAAATATATGCATTGTAACATATGAAAATAAATAAAATATTTCACCATAAATTTATTATTACATATAAAAAAGAGTATATGTTTCTGATAACTGTTTAACTCAAAAGTACAGATTATAATTTTTTCTGCATCCTCTACCTGGGTATGTAGCTGCTTCAAAATGATTGGAAATTCCTATTACTTTCTAAAGAGATTTTCAAATGCTCTTTTGTTGTGAAGTTTCAAACAATTTTATTATTTTTATTTTTACTGGAATTCATGGAAGCATATAATAAAATTTTTTAATAATTAATTAATAAATATTATTAAATTAACTATTAGAAACTTTAATTTATTGCTTAAAATCTATTTTCCTTATCTTGTTTTCATTCGAATTGATTTTTTTATTCTTTTCTTTTAAATACCTTGTTGATGATAACTATAAGATATTTTACTACAAAATAAAAATTATTATAAAATTTACAATAAAGTGTTTTTAATAAATCTATTTAATTTTCCATTATTAATCTATATTGATTTATTTATTCCAATGTTTGTAAGCTTTATAATTACATATTATATTAAGTTGGTTATATTTCTATGTACCATAAATAAATATTGGTTATGTATTCTTACTTGGCAAAATTCTTAATGGATGCTAATGAAATCATGTTTTAAAATATTATAACATCTGATCAAGCTCAAAATCAATTACATAATATATTTTTTTTCTGCTACATTAATTACTTAAATAACAAAACTATATCAGAATTTTAAGATTTAATTCACATAAGATTGAGAAATAAAAGCAATAATAAAGCATTTGTAAACACCAGAGGTGATCAAAGCGTGACAAGTTTACTTTGAAATCTTACAAAATCAGAGCAAGATTTTTCTCTAAGGTTGATTTTGCTGAGCAATCTTCTTAAGTTTATCTAGCATTTTATCATAGCTTTCTTGCTGCTTTTTGACCTTGAGAGCTTTCTTCTTTTCTTTATTCCTCTGCTCCACAGCTTCCTTAAACCTAGGATCTTTAGGGTCAATATCATATCCTAAGTATTCACTGATTTCTTCAACAAGCTTCTCTCTATCCAATCTCAATTGTCGAATTTTTTCTTCTTTCTTCAAATTTTTATCATGAAAATCAGCAATCCACTTGTCAAGGTTTGCCATATTTTTTTCAACTTCATCCTCGTACTCTTTTTTTACCTTCAGTTCTTCTGCTTTCTTTTGCTCAACATTACGAATCCTTTCTTCTAAAGGAGGTTCGAAAATTTTATCGTATTCAATAGTTTCTAAAATTTTTTCCCTCGTAGGCCAGCACATACCTGGATTAAGTTTACTTTTACTACCAAATCTTGCCCACTGTTGACGTAACCGATAATCTTCTAATTCAAAATTTTTTTCAATCGGAACAGGTTCTTTTAAAATAAACTTCTTATACACCGTATCAGGCAAACGTGCTTTGAAACACTTTTGCATTATTTCTTCTTCAGTCAATTCTGGTTCTTTTAAATCTTCCAGAATATCTTTAGCAAGAACCAGTTCATCTTTTTGGGATTCTTTACTTTCAGTAGCATTTCTCGAAGATGATGTACAGAAAAAATTGTTTGAAGAGTTAAGCGTTGTTCTAGCAGTAATCTTTGGTATACTATTGTATAAAATTGATATTCGGCTCATTTTAAGTAACATTTTCGACAACTTACACGAGAGAATCCAATATCTTAATCAAATTTGTCTTTTAAATAATACATTTGTTATGAAAATAACGTCTCTTGATTGATTGATTGGGTAAACAAGATGATGTGGTTTTCATCTTACTGAAGACTTGAGCTTGTACCACTACTTTAATTTTTTTTTCCTGTTCCATTTATTTTGAAATTTTTGTTTCCGTGTGTACCGGAAACACTGCTGTCTACAGAAATTGTCAAACGGAACTCTCCGCATTGAAGTTTTTTGATTTCGATGGTAATTATTATTTTAAAATCATATTTGAATAAAATTAAACGACTTGGTCAGTAACCGAACTCGAAAATTTTCTTTCCAAATTTCCATACCAAGCCATGGAGAAAAGCAATAGGATATACAAAATTTTAAATGAATATAAACCGTATCAAGATCACGATCTTTTAGCGGCAGTTGTAAGATGGCTAGAGTCTTTTCTTTTTGAAATTTTTTCCCAACATTTTATCTACTTAATTTTACAAAACAAACGAACAGAATAAACCATGGACTGGGAATTTATCATAATTTTACACATCAAGTGATTTTTATATTTATAACTTTTTTCAATCAATAAATAAGAAAATTACAAGTTCGAAATTCAGAAAAATACAAATTTGAAAAAATAAAGCGTATGCTGCAATTGATTGTTTTCGCGCACATCTGAATGCAAAGTAATCAAGAGAAAATATTTTAATTACTTCTGTAGTAAAAATAATATTTCTAAATGTCAAAAAAAGAAAAAAAATTTGAAAGTAATTGAAATTTCTCCGCAAAACTAATCGTACTTGAATTAGCAGACCGGAACTTACGTGGGCAACTCCAATATAGTAGCTGATCTCGCGATTTTTGTGGACACGTGTCACACGTTTTCTTGCTTTATTGAGGAGAACGTCATATTTTTACCGTTTAACCAGTAAAGTAACTTATTTACCAGGGGTGGCCAAACTTTTGGGATCCGGGGTCTACTCCACATTTAAAAAATCGAAGGCGGTCTACCAATGGCAGAGCTAAATTAACGTACACATTTATTTTCGGTAACAAGAAAAAAATTTTAAATTATGTAATTTTTGTAAAAAAAAAAAAAAAAAAAAAAAAAAAAAAACCCGAATTTTAATATTTGCAAAATAAAAATTTACTGACGAAAATAATCAAAGTATTAATAAATCAAAAAGTGACCATCTTATTCACTTCGTTTAGACGAAATTTGGCACTGTTTATCTGCGACAAGTTTATCATATTGTGGCTGGTATGAGCTTATTGCAATGCATAAACACGAAATTACGTGTTCATCTGTTAAATGCGACCAATGTTTGTTTTTTGTTCATGGTTGAAAAAGCAGATTCTCAAAGATACCTTGATCCAAAGTATGATTTGAAATACAAAATCAATTTGTAAATATTTGGAAAAGTTTCCTCATAAATTAAATTTCACAAATCAGTATCGCTAAAAATGCTCTGGATTTAAGAAATATATCGCATCTTAATTTAATAATTTCTTCCTCGACCGTGAATGATGTGATATCTATTAAATGTCCCATTTTTTCAGGTACGTTGTCCATCAATTTTGACAGTTTTATTAAATGGAAATATCATAAAATTTCTTTCTTTCAACTTAATTAAGTCAGAGAATCTTCTTTCAAATTCTTTAAACTAAACAAGTAAGTGTTAAGCGAAATCTTCGAAGTCTCGGTTTGGATTATGGATGCACTCTTCCTCCATGTTTTTGAAGTTTCTCAATTCATGTTTTCTTAATTGAGATGCATACCTTTATATAGTTTCTTTCAATGTCTTAATCGCGCTCATCATGTCCGTTTTAGGTTATATATATATATATATATATAAATCGTAAACCTTTAATCATAAATGTTTAAATTGTAAACCTTTGCACAGTTTGTTTTACGTTTTAAAGCGTAGACTGTAGTAAATTTTTATTTTAAATAATTCATTGATTCTATGTCATAAGTCATAAATTAAATTGTTAATATCAGAGGTCATTATCGGGATGGTCACGAGGACTACCTAAAATGTCTTCGCGGACTACCAGTAGACTGCGGTAGACGTCTTGGCCACCCCTGTTATATACAGTATTAGACGTTTAGTTTATATTTTGAACAGAAGATGGCTTTAGTCATCCACTAAATAGCGGTATTTAAAGGTACTTTGTATTTACCGCTCAAACTTCACTGTTTGCAATCTTTTTATAATTCTTTAAGTTTTATACAATTTATTTTTACTATACTATGCAATGAAAAAAAATTAACTGTAACTCAGTTGAAATTTATTCAAAAAAATTTTTTTTGTGATAACATCTAACATCGGTTTTTCTGACTGCTTAATTTCTCATGATAAAAATCTCTATAAAAATATTATCTGGAGGAAAAAAAATGCTTATTTCAATTTTCTAATATATAATAAATTTAAAACATGTAAAAAAATATTACACAGTTTTTTAAGCCATTTCGAACAACAAATTGAGCAGTCGAAAGGTTAATAATCTCATAAAAGTGTGTTTCTAAAATTAATGTGTGTCATACAGATCTATATAAAAAATCTATATAAAAAATTCTAAATTTGTAAAATCTGTAATATGTTTTTAAAATTGATGTCGATTAGATATTAATCTTGTTTATTATTTTTTTATGCTACTGAATTCTTTTTGTGATTTCAAGTGATTTTCAGCGAAGGAAAAATAAAGCTTCAGATGTATTTAATTACTATTGGTACAATCTGAGGAAAAGAATGAATTCTTTTTCTAAAAATATTTCGAAGATGAAACTCCAATGGTATGGGGAGTTTATTATTCTTTTTGAAAATGTTCCAAGAACAAGCAAAAATTGACTTTTATTAATTTTGTATCTCGCGAAAATTCAGTTTAGAAGGCTTGTTGACGTGAAGTTTCTGCATTCATCTAAAGATCAGATTCTGAAATAAAATTTGTCAAAAATTGTATCTTTTGTCCCAAGTTAATACAACTGCACAAGTTCCATCAATTTATTCAATCTTGGAAAAATTTAATTTCACAGGTCACTTATTACCGCAGAAATTTCTAAATTCCGTGAAAACAAGGTTTGATAAGAGAAATTATTGTCACAACATATACGTTTAGTATTTTTATATCTCGGAAAAATTCAATTTAGCGGTTGTCTGTTATCAAAGAAGTTTATTTTTGTAAGAGTCATCAAAGTAATGAGTCAGCGAAGTTATTGTTTCGAAATAAATAGAACTAGCTATCCTTTGTTTTAATATGTCAGAAGAAATCAGTATATCAGGTTGTCTGATCACAAAATTCCCAAATTGCTTTAAAGATTATATTCGAAGTAAGTAAAAAAAGCTATTAGAAAAATAGCTTCTTTGATACTTCAAATTCTAATATGGATCAATGATTTATTCTACAGTTTTAAATGTTTGGAAAATTTAGAATGATGTGTCTTTTCTACTATTACGAAGTTTCTAAATCTATACAAAGATCTTATACAGTAACAAGATTTTCCAGATAAGTTGTTTCTCTATGATAATGCTACTACACACGTTTTTGTACTTTTCTTTTTCTTTTTTTTTTTTTTCTTTTTTTTTTTCTTTTTTTTTTCTTTTTTTTGTAACTAGGAGACATTCCCAGTTTGGTCAATCCCCTATTTTAAATATCATTTAAAATGACTAACAGCCTTTGTGCTATTTCATTGTATTTATACTGTGTGTGTGAACGTGTTTTTTAATATAAATAGGTCCTAAATTTCAAAATTGGTAACTTTTATAACCGTATCAAACTGAACATCATTGTTGGACATTTTTTTCTCATAGAATCAGAACACTTGCTAGAAGTAGTTTCAATAATATATTTTCTTTTCCCCATAAAAAACCGTAGTTTCAAATTTTCCATAAGTTTTCTGATCATGTTAAATTCAAATACTTTCACTTACTGTGTCCAATGAATTCGCAGAGCAGATCATGTGATAATTTATCTCGTCCCCCTACAATATCTTTAAGAATAATAATCGAAATGTATATGATGTCAAATAAAAATTATTGTGTTAACTAAATAATATATATATATATATATATATATATATATATATATATATATATATATATATATATAATTTATTGTGAAAAAAAGGAAAGTATTCTACTTTCAAGAAAGAACAAGTTATTTAAAGAATAAAATGTTTCCCACAACTAAAAGATTATTTTCGATTATTATCAATAAATACATATTCAAATAATACTATAAATAAATACTAAATTCAAATAATTTTTTCACTTTTATTGTCAATATTTATTTTATTTTTCAAAAATGGGTAAAGCTATTTTACATTTGGAAAATTACTAAAAACAAAAGAAAACTATTAGGTAATTTACAACATCCAAAGTATGTTTATTCGATACATTATTTAAGGCGTATTAAATACAATGAAGTGCCATTGAATTAGAGATACCTGCTTTGTAACGAGTTGGACCTTTCCTGGTCCTCATAACGGCTGTCTCAAGACGAGACATAGATTCAACAAGTTTCTGGAAAGGTTTCACGAGAATGGCTTGCCAAATACTCGCAAAGCTGTCCATAACTCAGTAAGGATCATTTGTGCTGTATGATGGCCTTTCACACCTTGTTCCAAAACATCCCAAAGATGCTTAATAGGATTTAAGTTTAGGATTCCAGGTAGCCAGAGTTTATGAAAAAAAAGTCATAGAAATGCTCACCCAACAAGATAAATGGAGCTTGTGAGAGGTACAATGGTCTTGCAGGAGCACTCCATTACCAAGGTGATAATAGAACATCAGCATAAACGGATGTAGTTGATCACTTAGCAACTCTGTGTACCGAATTGCATTGAGGGAGGGAGGTCACGCACCAAAGATTCTAAACAGTGCCACGAAAAAACACTTCAGACAATGATTGGGCTACTATCTCCTTGTACGGTTCCAACAGGATATGAAAGATCCATGGCTTCATGAGCCTGAAAATAAACTTTCAGCCTCCTATTCGCTTCAAGCAGTAGGAATTCAGACTCATTACTCCATGCTATTCATTTCCAGTCCTCTACACTCCAACCTTTTCGCTCTCTCGCCCTGGGAAGACGTGCAGCCCGATGGCGAGCATTGAGCAATGGTACCCTCGTTGGTTGACGGCTTTGAAAATTCATCCGGTGAAGCGAGTGTTGCACAGTCCGTTTCCTGGTATCGTCATTCAACTGGGTGGTAGTTTGTGAACTAATCTGAATTCGTTGGCTACGTATAATACGCCTGAGACGTCTCTCACTACACGCTATCAAAGCTAATTGTCCCTTGTAGTTTGCCGGATCGCTAGTTCTTTGACAGGCTTCCATGTATTCTTAGTATACTCTTGACACTGTCGACGTTGAACATTCTAGCTGACTGACTGTTTCGGAAATTGAATGGCGCATGCGTCGCGCACCAACGATTTGTCCGCGATTGAAGGGGTCTAAATCCTGCAGTTTTCCCTTATTGACAATTCCAACAACAAATTCAGAGCGCTATATGTGCAGTTACCACAGCATCCTCACTGGCTTATAAATGATGTGCAGCGATGCACAATTTGCATACCCCATTGATATCCCTAATTTAATGACACTTCAATGTAATTTCATGTGATTGTACAGAGACTCTGTCATTTGTTAGTATTCAATTTTGCTGAAAACGAAACTTTTTGATGTTCACGAAGTCTTAAAACTTCGATAGATGTTTTAAAAAACTAAACTTCAAGATTTTGAATAATTTATATTAAGAAAGTCAAATTTTGTTATGAGTAGTTTTGCATGTAATATATGTATTCTAATTGTGTAAGACTGTCATTTGTATATAGTTTATTTTATGCAAATCACATAATATATAACATATAATTTATAACAGTGAATGACAAAAGTTATTTTTTTAATTAACTCTAATCCTCAAAAATACATTGTTATTAATATAGAACTAATAATTATGAAAAAATTGAGAATTCGAGAAAGATTACTTAATTAAAATATCTAAATTTTTAGGGTGCTCAGTAAATCTACTTCCTCGCGGTGCATCTGGTACCATTTTGCGGTGGCTAGAAGATCTGAATTGGCATGTCTCCTCCACCTCAGATTGATTTTCTCGCCGAGTGTTACTGGTAAGTAAGAGGCATGTTAGATTAATGGATTCTGTTACAGATCTTTTTTCTACATTTTGTATTTCTGGTCTTGATTCTTATTTTTTGCTGTAAATGTTTAAATCTGCCATTAGAAAAATAAATATTAAATTTATCTTTTTCAGGAAATCGTTAATCTGCGCTTTAGGCCCCCTACCCTGCCAACTTGGCGATAAATGCACCAAGCGTGGTAAACCGGACGTTTTTATACCCAATGAGCTCTTTATGGCAACTTCCGTAGGAAATAATTTGCGTTTTTTCGCGCATGCTCATTAATTGGTTTTTTTCTTTTAGCATTTTCATTGGTTGTTAATTAGTTTCAGTTTGAAAAATCGGTCATTTTCATTGGTTGCTGATTAGTTAAAAATCGTATTCCATTATCGCCATGGCAACAGCGTTTTTGAAAATCCGCCAAGTACGGGACCCACAGCACACTTTCGCCAAGTTGGCAGAGTAGGGGACCTAAAGCGCATTTTCACCAAGGAAATAATTATAACTTTACGAAATCATGATTATATATTGATTTCGTTCGTGTAAAAAGTTCATGGAAAAGAATGTGGAAATTAACAATTTTTAATAATTAAATGTCAGACTTTATAAGAAAAATATTATGGAAACACTCTGAGACCAAATGAGGATAAATTACTTAAGAATATGGAAAGCGACAAAAAATTTCCTATGTTAATAATTATTTTACTATTTTCATTTTCCATAAAAAGTATATTAAGTTCTTTTTACTCTCGCGAATTAGTTCCACAAAAAATTCTTAATAAATGTATAGTGGTGTGCAACATTTAAGAACGAAGCTAAAAAACTCCTACTGTTAGTGGAAGGAGCAGTCAAGATAGACCCAAAGACCAATCAGGGGGCTCAAATGGATCATTGTCTTTATGACACGTGTCCATTAATGGAACATGGTATAGTGAGAGTAATGGCTGCTTATCGGAAAAGGGTAATGCATATTCACCTTTTTCATTGAAGCTACAGTAAGGTGTACACTGGGAAAAAAGAATAATTGCTCTTTCAATGTTCTGTAAATGTCATCTATGCGATCCAACAAACAGCTATGTAGAGGACATTTAGATACTTCATCAAAATTCAAGTTATTTGGAAACTGGAGGATGTGTGACTGCCATGGCAAGGGTTTCGGTGACGTTCTCAACAGCGTTTGCTTATTTCAAGATGTTCGTCATTTAACAGCTCGTCCTAGGGTTTATTTGGCCACTCACAGTATATCGAACGAAAGCGTGAGGCAGAATGCCTTGCGTGAAAGGTGCATGCAGTAGACTACTAGACATGACCTTGGCAGGAGATTGCACAATAGCAATCTATTTGCAGGACTACCAGTGCAATTAGAAGTGTATGTGCCTTTAACGCCGTTTTCTTCAATGAAAGAAACCATTTAACTGGAGAGATGAGCAATGGAATAGATTATTCATTGCGCATGAAAGGAAATATTGTCTAAGTACTGATTCTATATCCATATTCAATAAAAGAGAGTGAAGAATTTGAGATATCATTTAATGTCACCGAATGGAACATGTTGGGAGGCTCGGAGTTCTCATTTGGGGAATGATATCATTCTTGATACTCATACTGATCTTCACATCTTCCTAAATGTTTCAATCTCTGATACACAGTATTGTAACGACATTAAATCCCTCCACATATGTTTTTTAGTTTCATATCCTCTTAATTTCTTTTCATGGACGATAACGCAGCATCTCATTGTACTAAACTTATTTCGAAGCTCTTGAAATGGAATACATTCAACTCATCGATTGGTAGGCAGGATCCACAGATCCAAATACAGCACATGTCAAGCATTCTAGAACAGGTGTTGGCAACCTATGGCAAGCGTACTAGATCTGGAACTTGGTACATATTTCAGAGTCACTTTACACCATTCTGCCACTTTGCCCTGGTTGAATAGGGTGACCTCCTCGTTTCCAGAAGGTAGTAAGTTCAAATCCCGGCTTAACTGAAAATACGTAGTGTTCACTAAAGGTGACTGGGGCATGTTAAATATGTCATGGTCGCAATGTCTTCTGAGGGAAATGATACCTCTGATGGCGCCAAGTTGAGTACTTGGGGGAAATCTGCTTGGTCCTTGCTTCTAAATTACGAAGACTTTCATCCGTTGCTTCCATCTAATTGATAGACCCCAAGGTAGCATGCAGGGAAGCATCCTGTGCAGGGAAGCATGCTGTTGCAACAACAACTATTTTGCGTGTGTTCTGTTTTCTGCTTTATATACCTATGCGAACAAATCTTTGAAAAGTGTTTAAAGAAGAATATTGAATGTCATCAATTATGTACCTGATACTGAGATATATTATTTAGAGTAATACTTTATGTCGTTTGATTTTTATTTTATTAAATGCATTTAAAAGATGCATGATATATGTACAATTTTTTATTTATAAAGTAATTAGTTATAATTTATGAGTATTTTCATGTTAATAAATATTTTTATAATGCTGCATTAATATCGTATAGTAAAACTCTAACTCAGTATTCTTGACCACCATTCCTTAAATGTGAACATATTATCAGAGGAATCGTATTGTTTTGAATATTCTCTACTGAGTGATCCTAAATTATATTGGAAGACTGGTTTTGGACACACGATTTACAAAGTTGGTGACCCCTGCTCTAAGAAGATTTTGATAGTACTTCAACAGTTGCCATCCATGACTACAAAGTTGCGTCGCTATTGCAGCCGGAATGGGTAGCCATACCTTGGTAGTTTGTTGACTATATTCTACTCGGTCGAACAATGTGGAACTTATAGCAGTCAGGGGTGATCATATCTCCAACTAAAATCTGGATTTACTTTACGGTCACTTAGACAAAGGAAAATCTTTCTATATCTATATCTAGAAGAGATACAGAAAGACGAAAATATTTCTATGTTATTGTCATGGAAACTATCTTGTAATATTCTATTAACTTTTCTCTTATTCTTATATTTTGAGAATGTCATGGTATTATTCTTATCTCTTTAGAACACGATTGAAGGACGTCACAGTAAAAGAAATTTGCTTCATCCTTAATTTTTGCACACCAGTATATTTGGAATATTTGATCTATCCCATGTTAACTAAGACTCAACTTAAAAATGCTTATGTAAGATTATTCTCAAATTATAAATTAGTATTATAGCCAACCTACTTTGTGCGGTGCGGTGTTATAAAAATCGAACTATGAAAGCTCGAGATTTTTTTTTTTGGTCGACTCATTGGTGCCGTATGAATTTATTATTGGAACTCATATATGGTATAAAAAATTGCACCAGAAAAAACTTACAGAAAAAAATTGCTCAAACACTTATACAAAAGAAATTACTCAAAAATTTCCCTCGAAAGAATTAACACAAAAAATCTTAAAAAAAAAGGGTTGCACAAAATATAAGTTTGACTGTATTATTATACTTGTATATACTTATTTTGATTTCATTAAATCGTGTTATCTTATTTATAGAAAATAAAAAGAAAGCAATGTCATTCGTGGGACAGGGTTTTTTGAATCCTCGATCTAAGAATGACTTTTTTGAGTTGTTAGGTTGTTGATGTCTTGCACTACTTTACTGCATAAGACAACAACAGCAACATAAAAACTCAAAAAGCAAATCCCACGCCTGATGTAATAGGGAGATTAGAGTATCATTTAAGTAAAAAAATCAAGACAAATCACAATAAAATTTTCTTTTATTATATATAATTTCAAAAAAAAAAATTAAATGAAATAATAAACACAGTCAATATATCCGCAGTTCGGTGAAACACATGAAATGTATATATTATATCAGTTTTAGAGTATTCTTCATTTTGTTCCATTTTGGTTCATTGAGGATGATTTTTAGATATCCGAAGAAAAAATGTCACTTTTTTAATACTATTTTACTTTGAAGTCAATCTATTGGGAGCTGAATTGCTGTCAGCACAAGTGAAAAAGTAGATTCTACAAGTTTTCAGTTCGATGTCTATAGAAAGCGCAACACTTCACTTGGCGCCAAGTTTGGCTCAAAATGTTCGCCATGTCCACTGCAAGTGGCTCCGTCTGCTCTTTCGAGATGGGGCTTGTCATTCGACGTTGGAACTTGCTGGAGGAGAAAAAACAAACACAAAAACAGGTTGTCCAGTTGAACTCAAAAAGCGAAGCAGTTGTCAGGAAAGTCAACGTTTCAGTTTTATCTTCAACTTTTCAAGTTTGTTGATATAAATCCGCGACGATGCTTCGAACGCAAGTTCGTTTTCTGGGGAATCAAAGCGCGCGCGACCAGGATGTTTGTACAGGAATGATGTAAACGATGTGGAAAATTGTTTTGTCCACTGAGAAATAGAAGATGAAACAGAACAGGAGAAAAAGAAGTATCCACTTGACAAGTGATGCCACGTACAAAGATAAAAACAAAGTCGCGAAGTGATTTAAGAGCTGCCACAGAGGTTGTAAGAGATCGGTTTCAGGCACCCCGACGAGGGGAAAGCAATCACAACACGCATAAAAAAGATGCAGCGCGAGAAAACCACAAAAAAGTGAATGAGAATCGCTCAACACACTCAGTTTGCATGCGGGGAGATGCCTTAGTCAGCAATATATAGCACTTGTATTATACAGCACAAAACTTACAATGATTTTCAGCAAATTATTAAGAGTGAATTGCTTTCTGAAGATAGAAATGAGGCATCTATTTTTTTCTTCCGATTAATGGTCAATTTTTGCATTCGAGAACTACTTAAATAGAAATATAGTCGGCTTAAAGTGGTTTATGAACCACTACAAATATTCGATCCAGATGTGGGAATCGAATTCATGAACTATTGAATAGGTGAGAGTGCTAATCATTCACTCAGCGAATCTATAGGGTGATATAATTAGTTTTATATTTAATTACTTTTTACACTTAATGGCTACTTCAACTAAACATTATTGTTTTCGAACCCACGCCAAGCTAAGAATCGAATCTACGAACCGATGATTCATTAGATCTCTCATTTAGAAAATTCAGGTTGGTTCTTCCGTTTGTGAGGGTATATTTTCTGTTTTGACTTTTAAACATCTCAACACACCTCGTTCTTTTATACGAGTCAAATGATGAGGTCGAAACCCGAGTTGGCTTTCTCAATTTCTCACCATGCCAGTGTAGGGTGCGGTATCACTCTTAAATCCCAAGGAATTTCAATGAATAGGCTCTCTCTGCAGGAAGTTATTCTACTGTGTCAAGTATTAAACCCGCTACATTTCGTCTTTGACTTGATTCTCAGAAGAATATTTCTGTACACATTTTGCAATATCTGATTTATAGCTGTTTTAAAATTTAGAAACAATTCCTCGTCAAATACATGAAGAATTTTTTTACTAATATATCCTTCGTAATTTTTTTACAATATTCGTATTAACGTAATTTTCGTATTAACAATAAAATAAAAATTATATAACGAGCAAGACCTATAATATAACTTATTTCTGAAATATTCTTCTGAGTAGTAAACCGTACGTTCTCTAATATAGTTTTTAACATCAGTTTTCATTTTAAAAGTCCATGAGTTCGATTCCCAATACGAGCTTTAATTTTTACAGTGATTTTAAAACTGTTTTACGCAATAGGTTACAGATGAAGTAACCGTCATATGCAAAAAGTGATGGTTATAGTGACAAACCGAATCTTATAATCCAATTTTTGTAATTGTAAATACCAGTTTTTTTTTTTTCAAATGCTGATTTTGAAAAAATCGAAATATATTCTTTCTATCTTCATGAAAATATTCACTCTTACATTACTTTAAGCACAGTTTAATGAAGATTTATATACAAAAATGTTCAAATTAGCAACTAAAGAAATATAATGTTCAGTTTCAGACACAATAAATCCAATTTTTTTGAATAAAAATGCATATCTCCTTTAAGAGGGTAAAACAGAGTAACAGTTTTTAAAATTCTAATTTTAAAACAAACATTACCCTATATTTATAATAATAGTACTCTCTACATATCACATGTTTTTTTTTCTAAATATAGTCGTAACTATTTATTTATAAAAACCTCTTAGCAATATTTTGAAAAGTGAATTTGTTAACAACTCTAAATTCTTACGTCTATTATCAAAACTCAAGATTCATGAATAAGCTCAGACTATAACAATATCATTTGCAATCAAGTGTGAATAAAAATGCTTTAATAACTAATAACAACTCATAAATCTTTGTTATTGGTCATAATCTTTGTTATTGGTGAAAAGTAATTTTATAATTTAAAATTTCGTTTTTATTAATTATTTGAGTAACATAAATAACTTTACCAAAATAGCTGATATTTTCATAATTTAAGTGTACATTTCAACAAATTTATAAATTATTTTATTAAAAATTTTATACAGGGTAAAAATCTTAAAAATTTTAAAAATCATTTCAACAATTATAGTGAATTTATTTTAGTTATCTGTAAGATTTTTCTCTGTTTATCTTTAGATGTTAAAAAAATTCAAATGAATTTTTTAAAAACATTTTTGAATTTATATATATCCACACTTTGTTTTCCAGAATCCATATTTTAACAAGAGGAACTTCTTAATTTAGAAAGAGGAACATACAAACAATTATAAGTATTTTAAATTATATTTTTTATCTACACATAAAATAGTACACATAAAAATTTATGTTGATTGCTGATTCTTTTATGACTTTAACTAATTTTAGAATGTTCTGTATAACATAAATGTATAATGTGATTATAAATTGTTATGCTACACTAGTTAAGTTAATTTCTCATATAATTAACAAAAATAAAATTGTTTCCAAAAATGAATTTTGTACCACTTTTAATAATACATTAAACATGAGATTATTTACACACTTATTATATTAATAATATTTATATTTTTTAAATTTTATTTTACACATGTTGTTTCATGTTAGCTTCTTTACCCATACATAAGCTCTATTAAACTTTTAAAGGTATTCCTTTTCAGTTGTTCTAAATTTCTAAAAGTTCGCTAAAAAGTTTTCTTAGATTTCACGAAAAGAAAGCCGAATTTACATTTTGACTTAGAAAATGTTTTTCACGAATGAGAATTCAGTGTTTATGATGCATTTGAACAGAAAATGAGGGATTCTTAAAGGGTTTATTGATATCAAATTAGTTTTTACATGATAATCGGACCTTACTAAACAAAAAGCACATTTAGGGAACAAAATTAATCTAAATTAAGTTATTATAACATAAAATAGTTATTATAATACAACATAAATAAATACCGCGATTGTAGGAGCGTTATTTTTTTGGTGAATTTGAAATTTAAGTGATTTTGAATATTCGCAATTTATGCTCAACATGAGCTAGTGGTATCGACCCCATTCTTCAGATCGAAAGGTTAGAGGTTCAAATCATTCATTGTTCAAAAGTCGAGGTGAGTGCTCAGGAGTTTTCAACGCATGTATATGGTAATGAACATGCTTGAGATTAGAGTTGTTTCCAGAGTTTTCTAGGAGTTCTAAAACTGTAGGCAACGCAGAAATGCCTAATGTGAGGTTATATCGAGTTACCAACTCCCAAATATCAAAATATTCATTAAACTTTGAAACAATTAAAAACTAATGCAATTCATAAATGGAATGAGTTACAATTTTTTCTAGAAAATATTTCTTTAAGTGAAGTAATATTTTGAATCATAAGAATTATGTTTCTCTGACGTTGTTTTTAAATATAGTTTATAGATGTGAAACATTTAAAAAATTGCACCCAATCTTTTAATTCATTTCAATATTTTTAAATTACGCTAATACTCTTTTCTCTCTCAAAAAAAAAAAAAAAAAATAATAAAAAAATACGTATTTTTATTTTTGCAAAACTTTTGTTTGTCATAACAAATAAAAAAACTATTGTAATTTCTGGGGATAAAAGAAAAAAAAAAAAAAAAAAAAAAACGTGGTGTTAGCGTGTTTAAAAGTTACATTTTCAATAGAGCGGCGTTTCGACCAATGATGATCTTAAGAGTAATTTAAAATGCACTCAAACCTATTTTTGTATGGGAATTAGGGATCGCACATAAAAGAAAACGCATAGAAAAATCGCAAAAAACTTCACGAGCACAGTTATAAAAAAGTTTTCGCAACACAATTACTATGCATTTTAGGAATCGCTTAAAAAGTCTCACTTGAAAAAAATTCAAAATTTTACGAGATAATTAGAAATCGCTTTTTGAAAGGAAATCACGACTTGAGTTAGTGCATACGAAATAGCGATATTGTATAACCAAGGCAGAAAAGCGAACTTTACGAAAATAAAGCAAGTAGTTTAAAAGGAAGATGTATAAATATAGTTTAAAATAACAAAAAAAAGACCGGTACTTAACTAGGAACTTGGATATATAAATCTAGTACGTACTGGGGTAACATAATACCTATGTAATATAATTCGCCTGCGCAATATTTAAGTAATATGATGAAATACACATGAAAAATTGAGAAAAACTAAATGACCAATAAATCTATTTTATTATTATTATTTTTTTCCGATAATTTCGTCAACTGTGTTCCAGTCTGATTGAAATTTTCCAATATCGCATACACACACACAAATATAATTATACAAAAATAGGTTTGAATGTTTGTCAAAACACATTTTTAAAAAATTGCGACTGTGATGCTTTCTAGAAAAAAACACTGAATTGGTTTAACTATCTTTCGGAAGTCAGAAGGAGCTTCTAGAATTAAACTTCTTTTTCTCCATTTGAAGAGAAATTTAAAAAATGCTTCATTTTTATGTACCTACATTTTTTAAGATTTTATTTTCAGTAATTTTAATTTTTCCTGTTCTTTATGATTTTCTACACTAATACCTCCCCAAATATTACGTTTATTAGTACGCTCAAACAGTTAATTATAGGTCATTTCATATATTTATACATTAAAATAAAATTCTTGATTTAGTAAACTCCAATAAACTTAAAGCATATTTGTTAAAGGAACCTTGTGTTAGAAAGTGTACAAGTATTATCTGATTATGGTGGTGATATTTGACAGTTTTTAGAAGGTACAAGATAAATTTATTTTTACAGTTTTTAAATTCTTTCAAACCGGCATAGGAAGATGTCAGCTATTCCTGGCATCTGGTACTGTACTCATCTTTACTGAATTGGTATCAAAATAAAAAGTTGTATTCCCCGACCCCTTTTCGGATTACAATCAAAATATTTTTAATACAACCTTTCCAATTCTACTTTAATGTATATCCGGATATCCGATTTTACATTTGTGGGAATTTTGTGCTTAAAATATCCATAATTTCATCTACTATTTTACGAATCAGTTTATGCGCGGAAGTAATTTGTGTGCAAAAGAATTAAACCACCATAATAAATAAATTTTCTTAAATTTCTTAGAATCAATTATAAAAATTACTTTTAGAATTTAACGATACATTTTACAGTAAATGAATCTGAATGGATTATCAGATTCAGATAATATTTTAAGAATATAAATATATCGAAAATCTAATTTTGCAATTTTGAAGGAAACATATTTGACTGTAATAATATTGATAAAGAAATAAGTAGCATAACATAATTCTTGTAACTATAAGAAATATAAAATTTTTGCAACACTAGAGCCATGGGATTTTTTAGCCGTTTGCAATTTTTTTATACCACAAAACTGTTCTGATATTTCAATAACTGTGCCTGGGATCACGTTCTTAAGCACATGTGAATAAGAGATAACCACTCCACAGAACTAAAATAAAAGGAAATCGCTTATTACTCCAGAATTGGTTACGTTATGACGTACTTGTTACGTGCAAGATGACGTCTGTACAGCCAAGTAACAATAATGGAAATCAGTGATTTTTGTTTCGAGAAACGTATTCATCTCCTTTAGAAAGTCATGATAACGATCATTGGGAACTGGACGATAACAGTTACCGATATTTGTGCCATTTTTTGAAGGGGGTGGTTCTTGAGTTACTTTCCCACATTTCATGCTTGTTGTGGCGATTTGTTGTCAACTTCCAGCCTCGGTGACTTGGGGGTTGACGAGCTTTCTTCAGTTCTGGTGGAAGAGCTCTGATCGCTCTTCGGCTTGCTCTTCACACACACGTACACGGGACGGTACAGCACAACCGTCTCGCCTTCTTCTGGGCATCCTAGTGTACCGTCGTACACCTGTCCTAGTAAGAACTCTGGTCCGATATACATCCCGCCTTCAACATGGTCGCAGCACATCTCTGTAATAGAAAGAACAAATTTAGATCCTTTCGTGAAGGAAAATGTCTCAATTGTCTATAATTTCTCTCTACAGACTATATTTAGAATAAATTCTTAGATTTTTATATGTATTTAAGATGATAATAATAATGTGTGCAGAAAATGGTAAATTCTCAATGACATCAAAATGGCTTTGGAGTATATACATATGTCCATAAATTAAGGATAATCCAGCAGAACTCGAAAACCGAACGCTAAAGGAATAATGCCACCGCACACATGGTCAAGCATTGAATGCAAATTACAGGAAAGTATTTGATGAAGTGGAGATACGTCACAATGATGAGAGTGTAAGAGAGGGATATATAAGAACTAGTGGCAAAGAAGGAAACTTGTTCACAGTCAGTTTGTACCACGCTCAGTGCTATGACTGCATAGGTATGACATAGGGCGCACGTGGATGGTTTTTTTACGTGGTAGAATCATCAGCCGATTGGAATGTGGGTGTGAGCAGATGGTAGTAGCCGAGGAACTCGGGATCACTCTAAATGTACTGGGTTCTGACAGCTTTTAAAATATGGAACTACTTTGGCACTTTCACAATTTGCCTGGATGTTAAGCAATGTGATGATCAATTCAATCAAAATCCCTTCATTTAAGAGTACTTCAAAGTTGTTCATGAAAGGTATCAATTAAACAACTTTCTCAATCTTTGTGGATAAATATAATTAAAAAAACTCCAACCGCGAGAGCTGCCATGCTTTTTGGTATTTTAAGTTTCTATCTCAGAATTAATTAACAATGTAATCAGATTTTCATGTTTCTGTATTATGTCCTTTTAACATCTGCCTGAAACAAAAGCTTTCTTGCCGAGCATGTAGCCTTTAATAGTTAGTGCCCTGGCCTACGGTTCAATAGTTCTTGGGTACAAATCCCACCTTGAGCATGGATGTTTTTGGTTGCATGGAATCCATTTCCAACTGTAGGTTCTGGTCTATTAGCCATCGTGAGCAAAATATGACCGTTGAGTGACAAACATTCCGCCTACAATAGCTTTATATGCTTGAGAGTCTTTTTCACACTCACATTCTATTTCACTTTTTAGTGGTTACTATGCCACCCAACTTGTCTAGTGGTTAGCGTACCTGACTACAGATGGGTGGGACCTGGGCTTGAATCCTGGCTCGGGCATGGATGTACTTTCTCTCTCTCTCTCTTTCTTGTCTTTGTCCTTTCTTTGTGTGTGTGTGAATGGTTGCCTACCCTATAAACGGGTTCCTATGGCATGTGTGTACTGAGGAAGTCGGACTCCACACCCAAATATGGTTCAGTTGGAAAAGTGGAGCAGCGCACCCCATATTGCCAGCCTGGCTGGCACACGACAACAACAGCAACAAGTGGTTACTATGATTATATACCAGTTGTGTATTACTAGTGGTTATTACGACCATACTGATTATGTTATTAGATTGTGTGATCATTCTGATTCTATTAGTAGTGACTTAGTTGTTATTTTGATTCTGTTGGTAAAGATTTAGTTATATTGATCCTATTAGTTAGATCATTTAGTTGTTATTTTGATTCTATTAATAGGGATTTAGGAATTATTTAATTCAGTTGCGCGGGATGAATGAAATAGTAGTAACTATTGTAGTCATTATGTTTGGAATATTAGAGATTACTTCATCACTATGATTTTTTAAATATTGAAACATATGTATAAGTTCCATGCACGTATTTTAAATGTATTATAAAATCTGTCTGAATTTTAATCAGTCATTAAGATGAGAAAAGAAGAATGGATTTCAATTGAATAAGGAAGTAGTGGAATGGAAGATTACCGTATTCGATTTTGGGTTGCTGGTTTGAGTTGGGGATTCTAAATGGACAAGTGGCTATAGTGATGGGAAAATTCATGTGAAGGTCATCTCCAGATTTCTCCATTTCCACCCACACCTGGAAAAAAAAAAAAAAAAAAAAAAAAAACAAAATCAATATAAGCATGAAAATTCAAGGAAAAAGCGACATCTTGACGCTAATATTTGATTGGAAAGGACATCATTTTCTGAAAGCCAATTTAAACACATTTAATTGAATAAAATCAAAACCTTAAGGAAAATAAGAAACATATTTTTTTCTAATTACATACAAGCATGTGACTGCAATAAATGTGGGAAGTAAAAGATATTTGGCGAAAAAAGTTAGTTTTTGTGCTCTAATTTTAAGCTAATTAATCCTGCTTGTCTGTTTCAAGGCATTTAGTTTAAGAATTTAAAAGAACTTCGCCCAGAGCACAATATAAAGTTAAGAACTGTTAAAAAAAGCAGAAACATCTCCAAGTGAAATAGAGCGCCTGCTACGAAAGTTTGTCCTTGTTTTAGACTAAGTTTATACATAAATCCTCTGAATGCTTAAGAAATATTTTATCATCAGCCGGCCAATAGCTGAGTGGTTAGCGTTCCTGACTGTTGGTCCTGGGTTCGAATCCCGGTTTGGAAATGGAAGTGTTTGCCCTTTCTCTGTCTCTCTGCATCTTTGTCCTTTCTTCTTCTGAGATGATGGATGAATGTGGCCCACCCAATGAATGCGTTTGTGGTGGTGTGACGTGGGCAATGCTACTCGCCTCTGTGACTTGGTTCACTGGTGCCAACCGAGTAATGCTAAATGAGCAGCAGTTTACAGCCTTGTTGTGGGCGACGAGTAAATCAGCCAATGCTTCGCCATTAGAAAAATTTTTTTTATCATCAATTATCGATGCGGGATGTACCCGTAAAATATAGAAGACAGGATTTTAAATGGGCTGAATTTTCATCAAATATATCCTAAAAGTTAAAAATTTATTGATAGAGTCCAAATATATATAACAATTATTGGTTACTACACTGTGTTTCTGTCTGTCTGTTTCTACAAACCGGAGTTACTAAATACAGCCAAACGCCCCTTCAGTCATGTGATGAAATCGCCACATGGGGGGGGGGGAATCTCCTCTCAATGCCCTTGAGGGGATTAAGAGGAGAGTGAATATTATTAATATATTTGAATTCGCTTTAAAATTGGAAGTTTCGTTGAAAATTAAGCTTTTTAGTGATAAGAAATTTAGGGAACAGTTAATCTTCCCGTATCGAGAAATGGCTGGAATCGAATCTGGAACCTTCTATGACAAACCAGCACGTCCTTGCATTAGGCCACATTGACGCATGGTTATATGCAGTTTTTATTACTTAGCGACTAATAGATTATTGCGATAGGTTTCCTGCTTACAGTTTCCACCTACAGAGGTCGCTAAATACAGTAACAAATTTATCATTTTGAGCTCGAGGTCGACATCTCTGTCACGTTCCTCCTACTTCTGTCATATCAATGGAGGAACATTTACACAGTGATTCATTTAACATGCATAAACCTTCTTATCATGACAATATTCGTTGTGTCAGGTATCGAACCCATACGAGAGCAACGCCATTCTCCGTCAGGTGTTCGATTGTACAGTGTAACAATTTTGGGCAGAAGTGTTGATTTCTACACTAGACAGATATTCAAATTAAAAGAATAACACCATTTGCTTTTTAGTTTTATTGGAAATACAATGGATCTTAAATTCAATATTTACACTTTTAACACGTTTTAAAAGGAAATATAAACATAATTATTTTTTAAGCATTAGTTCTTCCGTTAAAACAAGCCGCATAAAATTTAATTTAAAAAATTATTACGCATATCCTTTCTTCCCAATATTTGTTTTATCTTTTCTTTTTTTCCAAATTTTCTCATTAATGAAACTTTACAATGATCAAAAGTAGAATAAATTTTATACAAACTTTCCGATATTTGAGCCATTTTTTTTAGTCGCATAATTAATTTGTTGAGCAAGGAATTTTGATACAGAACATTTTTTTTTACTTTTTTAAGATCGTGTCATCGTACTATGAGGCCTTTTTTCTCATTAAAAAAAAAAAAAAAAAAAAAAAAAAAAAAAAAAACGTTTTTACGACTTTGCATTTTTAATAGAATATTTACCCAAGAATTTTTAAAGGCTATCGAAACTTTTTTAGTGAAACATTTTTCAAAGAAAAATAATTTTTTTTACGCAAAGAAAATAAAGTTTATTTTTGATTGCTTAAATAATTTTTAGTTTATTAAAATAACAAGACATGGACATAATTGTCTTTTTAGAGCGTAAATAAGCACGGAAATGCTTATCTTACATAGCAAAAAATAATATTTACTATCCCTTTAAACAACGACTGTGGATTTGTGGCATTTGTCTTGCAAATACTCTGAAAAAATACCCTACAGCTTTTCTAGTTTTGCAGTTGTATCATTTACATATGACAACAATATTATAGCACATTGTTACTTTAATGTTAAAAAATAAATAAACAATTCATTATATAGAAATATATTTTATGATTAATTATTTATTTTTTAAATACATAAAAATTAAATTTATTATTTATTAATTGAAATAAAATAATTAATTTTTAAATATATAAAAACAAATAATTTATTTTTAAATACTTAAAATTAAATAAAATAATTAATTATTGAATATATTTTATTTTAAGAGCACTTTATTAAAGTTAACTAGAATTATTATGTGATTCTTTATTATAACATTTATAATTTTTCTCATTATAATTAATATTTATCATAGAGAACATATAGAGAGAATATTAATATTTATCGTAAGAAAATATATCCTGGGTCACAAATATATTGACACGTATCATATTAGCAGAACAGCATATCTTAGAATGCAATTAGCATCATCAACAGGCATTCGCATCATGAAAGTTTTTTCGGCTGGATTCAGGATCGAACTCACTGCTTTTTGGGCAAGAGAGCGATATCTTTTATATGAAGAAGGCAGGGTCCCAATTTGGTAAATACGACCTTCTTAGAATAAGTTACCTGCGAAGCGTTTCTAATTACTTATTTCTAATGTCAGAACACAACTAAACGTCACGTTCTATTGAAACTAATTTATATAACGAGGTTGACACCTGTGTTAGTATCCTCTTTACGCTACACCGCATTGTTCTGAGGAGAGAAATATTGAATTCTTTGGAGCTTTAAGCATGAACAGGTCCAATTTACATATTGATTTTTAGCTGGGTCAGGTATTGAACTCTCTGGCTTCTGAACCTAATATTTTTACCGAGACCCTAAAAAGTGAAAAATCTTTTGAGATTCACTTACCTTGAGGACATAGTATATTTGGAGAAGCCTGCAGACGCCGATGAGGGTAGGAGGCATGACGGGAACGACTAGGCTGGAGGAGCTGTCGAATTTCGACCTGGTGTTGGGGCTGATGGGGTCGCCTCGGTATTCCAGAACCGTGTGGTTGGCTTCCTTTGTGTTGCCCAGCACTCCCCGGTCGATGAAGAATTCCACGTACTGTTGGCAATAAGAAGAACACAAGAAACAATTCATTATATGATCATAAACGATAGAGAATCAAGCCTGGAAATATTATTTAAAGAGAAAAGTCAGGAAGCAGATAAAAGATTCACAGCTTCAAAGTCTAACCTTCTACATGCACTTTGACTCATAATAACAGGTAAATATTCCGGAGAAATAAGGAAATCGTTGAGCAGGACGCTGGATATTCAAACAATCAACAATGTCCATTAGAGAAAGAAATGTGTATTGGTTTAGTAATATTTACAATGATCTGCATAATTATATTAATAAACAATGATATGACATTGTCAAGCCTTTGCATAGGATTGATCTATTCATACCAGAAGGTCTTGGATTCGATTCCGGCCTCTGATAATCAAAATTTGATGGTTGTACTCCTGTTTTTTGCACGAACATCTACAGAATAGGTAGTCAAGAAATTATTGAAATTCCTCTGTTGCGCTTTGAGAATATGGCTGAGTACGAACTTGCATGAACTTCTTAACATTACGATGTATGGCAATGTGAGGTATCGAACTCATTATCACCGATCACGACAGCAATAATTTTCCCCACCGATCTATAATGAGTTCTGGGAATTTAATTTACCTTGAAACTCATCTTTGGTCAGTGTGATGAGTAATTTGATTTGGTTTAGTTGTCACTCAAAAGTCATATTTTGCTACAAGAGCTCATCAGACTGGAACTCACCGTCCAAATTGGATTCTGAACCACAATAAATTTACACCCCGAGGTGAGAGTTGAACCCTCTAACTGTTCTGCTGCAAGCTGGGTGACTGTAGTGAGAAAAAACATACGATTGAACCGTCTTTCACGAGTCGGATGGTTGTTAATTCGAATGTTGCAGTGTTAGAGTCATGACGTCATGGAGACTACTTCTTAGATTCACTTAAGCATGTGTTTGTGACAAAAGTCCTACGAATGCAAATATGCGTCTGCGCTACATACCCTCCAGAGCTTAATGCCTCATCCTTGCGTTAACGGTGAAACGTTTTTGGACCGAAATATTTACTATCAGATGGCGTTACCAGTCCATGTTCCATTCAAATAATTATTTCCTCACATAAATATTTCTATCTTTGAAGTCAGAGAGTGGGGCCCTTCGAGTATCTGTGAGTTATTGGATTTTCGTGAATGCAAATATAAACATGTGGTAGGGAATTTTCTTTTTTGTTTCCCATTGGAAACTCATGGTAAAGAGCCTTTTAACTCCTTTTGAATTGGTTGTTTATAGTCTCGATTCTATTTTAGGATGGGATTTCATAGGAGATATTGTAGCATGTGGCTTTTACTTTTAGATTCACTTGTGTGGCCAATATATTTATATTTTTATTGTTAAATATCTATTATTTTAATTATAAATTTTTTCATTATGATTGAAATTATGATATCTTTATATAAATATGGTTTCTTTTCTATGTAAAGTGTACATTTTATCCATTATTATGTTATGCGTATACTTTCCCAATTTGCATATTAGGCTTAACGGGAGGAAATGGCCTGGCCTATAAGCCCAGTCCGCGAATAACAGTTCCCGTCCTAAGGGGGCGCTGTCTTCCACGGGCGGAATAAAAACACTCGACCCTGCAATTTATCATAGCACAAATTTGATGAAAATAAATGTTGATGTTGGTTACTTTATTAAAAAAACATGAAATCATATTTTAAAAATAAAGTTTTTTTAATGGTAGGACAAATTGTTATTAATTAAAATTTGTAGCAAGGCATACAATGATGTTCGATAAAAAATTAGAATCAAGAAGAAAAATGATTTTCAAGATTTCATTTTATCGAATCTTTCTTTTAAAATTCAGCTACTTTGTATTATTGGTTGTGATTTCTTCAGACTTTAATATATTCAGAACTATTCTTTCCTTTGAAGGCAAAACAAGTAATATATAAAAATAAATTTTTAAATTAATTCCTACTTAGGTCAGAAAAAAAAAATTGTTGCATTTTATTAAATTTCGCATTGTCTTTTTGGGAAGCAAGGGTCGATACTGACAACACTGCTTGTTTGTTTGATTTATTGCTTCGATTATTTTTATGCTTCGACGAAATTTGATCCGAAAACATAAAGATTCAACGCTGACGCTCTATTAACTTTGTCATTGCAAGACAAACTTTCCTTTTCACCATATGGCAGAAAGTCCTCTATAAATTATTTTTATAATATTTTTTTAAATTATAAAAATTCTCTCTTTTTCTACATGCACACTTTCCATTTCTCTCACTTATTATTTTCAAAACCGCAACGTTGAAAGGAAGTAATAAACTAATTTATGTGATAATAAAAATAAATATATTTAAGAATATAAAAAGTGTAAATAGGGATATAGTAACTGTAGCTGCCAACAGATGGCACCACTATAGAACAATGTATTTTTTCACCCATATGGACTAAAATGAGTTAATCAAATTTAATAAATGAATCAATATTCGAAAAAACTGTTTTAATATCAAGTGTCATCCCCTACAAGATTAAAAAATGTATTTGAATTTGAGTGGATGAATAAGGATTTTATTAACAATCGGAAATTGGAACAGAGAGAGTGTTAATTGAAAATAAGAATTAAAAATAGGTTTTTTTTTTCATTAGATACGTCATTCGATTGCATGAAATTCTGTAACATTGAGGAATATTTTTTAAAAACACCCTACTTACTAGGATCTTAGGGATGTTACTTGTTTATATTTTCATACTTAAGGCCTTTATAGCCCTTGCTACCAGGTTTGTCGTATTCTTAAAGACATGTCACGCTACTCCCCCGGTTTGTATGAAATGTTATCTGTTCAACTATTGCAGGTCAGTCAATTGTCACGAACTGTCTCTAACCTCTTACAGCATGGGGTTTTCACAGCTCTTATATTCTGAATGACGGTATTTCTCTAGTCATAGAATACTTAGGTCCATCTTTACCCAGTGGTATAAACACTGGAAGAATAGAAGGTTCATTAGAACAGAAGGTTCTAGGTTCGATCTCAGTCACTGTCGAATAAAGAGAGATAGATGTTTTGAGATCATGTAGTAAACTCGTAAATTACCATTGTAAGGATTTTCCATAATTAGTGGGTCGTATTCATGTGTCGAAGAGAGAAAACTTGCAAAACTGACAAGCATTCACTCGCTATCTCCCTTTATTCATCCGTGGTTGGGTTCAATACCTGGACATTTTGCTTTGGACATCAATGTCCCTCCACATGGATACAGTGGACAAGTTTTACATGTTACAATTCTGCTTTCTGCATACACTCGGTCAAAGTGCGTGCTTGTGGGTTTTCCGAGATTTTTTTTGATTCTGAATTGTGAATAGAGTTTACAGTCAATGAAAAGGATTATCAAATACCTCACTACAACACTTTTGCGCTTCTGAGCTTCAAAGTCACTTCAATAACCCCGGAATGCGAATTGCTGTCAAAGTTTATACGATTTCTGAAGTAATGTGTGCCAAATACAGGGATTGTCCTCATTAGGTTATCTGATACATCACGCATTTACTTATTTGAAGGACGTAATTTCTACTCCTGCAACTAACTGAGGGAGACTTATTATCTGTAGTAGCAACGAAGTGAAGCTTGACTTTCAGCTATTGCCAGCTAAACTAAATTCACGACATCCCAATGGCATACAACGCCCATATCTGTTTTCTGGTTCTGGGTAGCGAAACATACGTTCCGGTTAGGTGGTCAGCCCAGTGTTTAGTTCCCAAGTTTCTATGTTTTATCAGCTCACTGAATGGCTCAGTCGATCTTTCCCACACAGTTTAAGGATAGACACTCTTACATTGTGAGCTCGAAACACCCCGGCCTTTCGAAAGCTGTTCTTATTTTAGAGAAATGAACCTACCTGCACGAGCTTAAGTTTTATTCGGAGTACTTCTTCGCTCTGGTTGTCGATGTCGGCCTTCAGGCGGATGCTCTCCCCGCAGCAGTACGCAGACCTCTCCAGGTTGGCCCGCACGCTCACCACGCCCCGGCGGCAGCACAGGCAACAGGTCGCTCTCTGGTCGGCCGCCATCAAGGGTTTCTGAAACAAGAAACCAATCTCTTGAGGATATTTTTAAATCACCACGCGAAGTTTCTCGTGTTAGCAAACAATATTGATATAATAAATAAATGCATAGAATAAAAATATGTAACACACTTCTCTCTTAGGTAATTGAATATACATATGCAGTCAGAAAAACATACAGACACATCTATACGTATATTAATATAAAACCTTTGAGTGAAGCGGTTTACGACTACATCAAGCGTTCGAGAATTCAAGTGTAACGAGGTCGACATTTAAGCTGTCACTCCGAATCCAAGTCCCTCAAGGAACTACTGATGGGTCTTTTCTCGGTACTCTCATATCTCGTTTCTCGCGCACTTTCCTAATTTTGCTGTATATATATATATATATATATATATATATATATATATAAATAACGAGGATTAATTTTAGTATTGAAATTTTTATTTTATAGCAAATATTTATCATCGAAACGACATGATTTAATATTTATTAAATTAATAAAAAAATTGAATTTATTTTAATTACGGGAAATTTTATGTAAGTAAAATGATGTTATATAGTACTGATATATTTGCTAACAATTGGAAATTAATATGCAGTACTTTAATTTTTTTATTACATGAAATTCTGATTTTTAAATATGATGATATTAATTTAATTTATATATCAAAATTATATAAGTACTATATAATGCACTGATTAAAAGAAATGGTGTGTTTTATAAAATCTTTATGTGTGGTATCTTAGAAATTCATACAATGATGACAAAAATAAGAATAAGACTGAAAACAGATATTGAATAGTATCGCGTATGGTCAATAGATGGCGACACAGAATTCCGATGGAATGAAATATAAATATCGCTGATCCTATAAATTTTATTCAACAGTGGAAGACCGGAGGCAGACAACTTGAATGACAAAGCCGAAGTTCTTTTTGTTTTCCTTGACTATTCTCAGAGCATGCTTTTATTTTTATAAATTACGATAAGATCGTTGCATCCGTAGTAAAAATTGTACATGTAGTAAAAATTTTGCTTACTACCAAATTTTATTATTTGTATTCAATTGATAATTTGATTTAGTACTCATTTTAGTTCTAGAAACGTATTTCTAGAGGGAATTCCGAGTTAACCCTTCTTTCCATAATGGTAGAAATTTCCATCATAACCTATAATGCCCAAAAATTATATAAAAGAACAAGTTCACTTTAAGTTGATCGTGTTTGGATATCTTTTTAATGTCCGTTGCATAAAAAGAAACATAGCTGTCAAAAATAAACAAGTGTCATTATCAGTGAAACGAGCTTAAAGTTGTCTCATTCCGCTGTTTGTTGTAGTTGCAATAAACGTATGATTTCGTTTATAATTTTGTTTTATGATATTAGAGTTTCTATTGCTAAAAAATTGAAAATGAGTGGAAGAAAGGTTTGTAACACGTGTTTCTGTTGTTTTCCTCTTTTATTTCTATTTAGTACTAAGCTAATGATCTAACTTTGGATGATGATGGAAATTTTTAGCATATTGTTTTTCGCTAAATTTATACTATAAATATATACTAAGATTTTTTTTAACCATTTTTCCTTTAATTTTGAACATGAATTATATCAACTTGATTTATTTCACCAATAAAGAAAAAATCATGCAAAAAAGGGTTAACACGTTAACAGTTCAAATAAATTTTGAATTATTTGGAAAACAATTGCAAAGTAAAATAATTACTGTTGTAATAAAACAAGTAAAACTGGAAACTAAAAACAGGAGAATCGCGAAGAAATAAAACTAAGATAAATGAAAGAGATGAAACTTGCTTCTTCCTGTCAGAGGAATAGGCGACAAGAGGAAGGCGCTTAGAATTCATTTGTGTAAAGGTTCTAAATAGACAATACATAAATGAACTGTTTTTTGATACCTTTGAAAGAAAAATTAACACCAATTAAAAGTAGAAAGTAAGAGCTAAAATTAGAAGTTTCTCAGACGAAAATACAAAAAATGTAATCGTACATGGCTGTGTAAAATGTTTAAAATATTTATAAATACGCAATAAGGTTATTGATTAAAATTTTAAGAAATGGAAGAAGTATAAGAAGTAATTAAAAATTTATTGGAATGAGAAACGAAATTGAAAATTAACTCACTAGAAGATGCTGAAAAGGCAAATTTAAGTTACTGTTCGTTTTTAAAGATATAAGTTAAAAAAAAGCCGAAACACATTACCGAAAGATTGAAGTAGATAAAATTTTATGGGTAAAGTTATAATCAAAGGAAAAAAAAGCTGAAATCTATTAAATGCTTAAGATATTATTGTCCAAAATGATAAAAAAAACTGAAATTTTAATTATTAAAATACAAAAAAATTCATAAAAATGATAGCCAAGTTTCATTGTTGGTAGCTTCCAGTGGTAAATGTGTTACGAGGGAAAATTGTAAATAATAAATTGAATAAGGGACTCGTACATCACTTATATAAATGCTTTAAAAACTTTTATAATTTAATATATTCAATGGCAAGTGGAAATGCAAATATCTCAAAATGCATCCTATGACTTTTTGAAAATCTCAAAAAATATCAATAAATCGTTATATTATACTGAGTTTAATATCGATATAAAAGTATCAATGACAAAAATAGTTGTTTAAGATTCAAGAGACTCGTTGAATTTCCGAACTCTCAATTCTGCAAAGTGCAATAAATAACAGCTGTAATTGTTGCTTATAATTTACATATCACTAAAGATAAAATTATTAATTTATTTCATATTGATATTTACAACTCTTGTAATAGTTTGCTTATTAATAATGATAATTTTGTTTGTTTTCAAGCGTTTTGAAACATGTTCAATACGTTTGTTTTGTTGGTGGATGGCCATTTAACTGACGTGAGGGCTCATTTGACCTAAACTTATGCTTAAACTAGGGTTCCAAATTGGCAGAATAACCCACACTCAAGACGAAGTAATGAACTATTAAACTGAAAATCAATCTTTTAGCTACTACTGAGCCAATATGTTAAGAATATTTGTTTGGGAGAAAGAGCAAATGCTTCATTCTCACTTGTATATATTGTATACCTTGTATATCTTTATCATTACTTGTATATATCTAACTTGCATTGTTAGTTTTATTCTTACTTATATAGTCTACCATGAATAATCTTACTTTTCCTCTGTCAACAGCGAATCAACGCAGACAAAAATATCACGTGCTACACTCACTACGAAAGCGCATTTCGTAGCGCTTTCATTTTCATAATTTTAATACTATGTTTACGGAAATTTATTATACAGAGTCGTCAATAATGTGTACATATTTTGAACCGTCATATAAACCGTATTCAATCTTACACGCTTCAATTTCTGGCAGAAAGTTATGTTATCTGTCAACATGTGGCAGTAGAATTTTCGACTATATTCCCTGACATTCATACATAATAAGGTAATGTCATGTTTTATTTCCTACAAGGTGGCACACTATCATTGTGACGCACCAACAAACCTGGATAAAAAATTCTCAGGTTAGTGAATAGGACAATAATAGAGTTTCTTCCACTCTGTCCAGACTTTACACCACTAGGTTTCTTATTATGAGGCACAGTAAAGGATGAGGTGTACAAACGTAAACCTGAAGCCGTGGAGGCCAGGTTGGTTAGGGCCAAAGGTAGTGAGTTCGAATTCGGACCCAACCAAGAATCCGTGGTGTTCACAAATGTCGGCTGAAGCACGTTAAATGTGACGTGCTCGCAATGTCCTCCATGTGAAATGATACCTCTGTGATTGGCAGGCCAATTATAGGGGAGTCTTCGTCCTTGCTTCTAAATGACAAAGTTTCCCACCCACCTGCTTCTCCTTCTAACTGGTAGAGCCCAACTCAGGACTAGGTAACAGTGAATCATACTGTTGCAACAGCAAACGTAAACCTTGTAACTTAGATACACTTTGGAATGAGCGCAGTAATCCCATTGGACACATTAGTACGATGTACGGAATCAGTGCTGACTCATACTCAGAATGGATTGATGATGAAGGCCACCATTTCGAACAGTAATCACATTTGCATGTAAAAATGTATTTATGTTTCAAATTGGACTTTACTCTTTCCATTTCTAGCAATCGAATCTTATAAAACGGAACTTAAATTTTCTTTGACCTTTCGAAGTGTGTATACATTTTTTGACGCATCCTTTATACCTTGTACTGTACTTCAAGATTCTTGTTGACTGAGAGTCGAAAGAACAATCTCTAAAAGTCTAGTCATGCGAAAGCTTACACTCTCAAACACTATTTATAAAAGTTTTCATATTCATTAAAGATTATGCAATCATGATCAATCACTGGTAACCATCGTTCAATCAAGAACAATTCATGAAAGCACTTATAATATCGATCTGTTCAAGACCTTTTACTGAACATTGAGAGATTATATTAGATATTATTCATGAAAGTTTATAAATCTAGGAACTGTTGAGGAAATTTACCTTCATTTATAATTCATGAAAGTTGACAGCGATTCGTGAAATTTTTCTCAATCATTAATTCTTACACAGTTAAGAACTTTTCATGTAAGCTTGCATTTTCCTTCAAGTTTACATGATAAGAAGTCATTTATGAACTTTTACTCGTACATGGAAATTTACAGAGTCATGAACAATGCATGAAAGTTTATATTGATGTGTAAAACTTTCAGGATATTCCATACATTTAAGACATTTCTGTCAGTCATGAAAACTTAAGCATTCAGATGCCATTCATGAAATATAACATATTCATTAAAGCTTACACAATCATGAAGCATTCTTGAAACGCTTACATGCATATCATGAACTATTCATGAATATTTTAAATATTTCATGTTTTTAAAAATATTCATGAAAGTTTTTACAATCTTAGATCATTCACACAAAAGCTAAAACATTCATGAAAATTTATCATGACAAGCTAATAAATTTTATACCTTTCACCTTTTTATTGACTTATCCTCTAAGAAAATTATTTTAATTATTTACACTTTGCTCTGAATGTGTTTAAGCGCGACTACAACACCCTTTCTCACCATGGTGTGAACCTTAAAGTAAAGAAAAACATTATCCACAACAGATTTATTTATAATTGGCTCAGACAATCAAAAACTTTAACACTGAAGAATCTACGGACCCTTTTATTGTGATACATTTCTTAATTTTTGAAAAGTTAACAATTTTCTGAACTTTTTGTCATTTCTACCAAACTTTAAAACATTGGATTATAGTGGCTTGACACCCCAATCTAAATTCCTGTCATTAACCATAACATAAGCGTTAGTGAATGCACTATTTTGTTTAATAACACAACCTGATGAAATAAATTGATAAAAATTTCGCTTTTTTGTATTTAAATTCAATATATTCGCATACATACAAAACTAAACAATATAAAATAAAAAATTTTTGAAGCTTTAAGTAATTATTTTATAACATTTTATTGAATTTTTTTCTACCAACAGAATTTAAATTGGTGATATTTTATAAACTCTATCATAATATTGAATTCCTTTATTTGTAATCTTTTGAAACAAAGTGGGTTTAAGTGATTGTTTATTCTTTTTGGGAAATAAATCAATAATACTAGGTTATTCGTTACATTTAAATTTTTCCTTTTATATTTCTGCAAATGGAGCATATTTTTTCCCCATTACTGTTTTCCCTATTTGATATTCAATTTCCTTTTTCGACTGCTTGACCTCTTTTCTGAGATTAAATGTAGGGTTTCTGAAAAGTTTTGGGGAGAAAATCACGTATGCAAACCTCAAGATTGAGTGGTAGGGAAAATGAAATAAAAGAAAGGGAACACACACACACATTTCCCCACGGACCATTGCTTTGCACGTCACGTCCGCCTGCAAAACGCCAATAGAAAAACCGTGATATGGTAAAAATCCCTACAATTGAGATGTGTAGGGAAAAAAATACAGGAATATAACTGAATTCTTTAGAGATTTGTTTTCAATTTTTTCCAACTTTTCTAAAGTTTTGGTGTTTTTTTTTATACTTGAAAAAAGTTTATTTCCAATTTTTTACGATTTTTTTACACTGGCTACAAGCATTTTTGCTTATTTTATCTGAGTTATTTTTTTGGGGGAAAAAAACCATAAAATGATTTTAAAACATTTTCAGTTTTAGAAGCTATTCTAATAGTCACGTTTCGTATTTATTCCCTTAATATGCCCTTTATTCCCTTATCAATTTTTCTGAATTCCATTTGATCAAGGATTTTTGAAAGAATTATGAACCATGTACAAAGTAATTTGTAACCACAAAAAAAATAAACAAACCAGATTTTCTAACTTATAACATATTTTTAATTTCCTTGACAATTTATCAGTGACTTGCAGCTTTTTTTTTTTTTTTTTTTTAAACACATGTTTAATGGTTTTAAAATTTGGCGTCACACAAAGAAAATGATAAGTTTAGAAGTTGCTTACTTACTTGTGTGCTACCTTTACATTATGCAAAGTAGCTTACGATCATAATTTTGAATGTAAAATAAAGTAATGTAACATGTACTACAAAAAGAAAAGTGCGTTTATTAAGTGTTTAATATCAAGATACAATAATAAGATTTAATGAAAAATTTAAGCTTGATGTTTATTGATAATTTTATTTATATTTGGTCGTAAAAATGACAATGCTACTCTAACATCGTCTTCTACATTGAAATGAAATTATTATTAATGAAGTTGTGCAGCGTGCTATATTTGACCCGCTGTATGATTTACATAAAAACTCTACACTACTTTATTTAATATTGCTATGTTAAATAAAGCGGTCTTAAGGCAAGATTCGAATTAAAATTTAAACTTTTTAATTAACAGTGTTATACTTATATTTTATGTTATACCAATTATATTTTATACCAATAAATATGTTTAAAGTTTGCATAAAATATATTTTGATTTGTATGTTATTTACATATTTTTCATTTTAATAAATATCTTCAAATAATAAATAATTAACTAACAATAAAACTCATAATCTGCATTTTCAACTTCCACAATGAAACATTCGCGTGATAAATGGAAGCCGACCCAAGGAGTTAAATGCACTTCATCAGATTCCAGGAATCGACTGATTCTAACAGAAGAAAGAAGATGAAAAATTTCAAAAATTTCAATTGGTATTTTCTTAACTAGTTTTGACACCATGGAGAATCTAGCCTAACAATTGAAGGAGTTCTGTAAAACATTTAGAAAACCCTGATAAGTTTCATTTTCTGAGGGATATAAATACTCACGCATAGTACAGAACCAAACATGGAAAACTGATTAGGACACACGCCAACAGATGTACAAAATGCAGAAGCAACATTTGTCTTCAGTTGCTCAACGCTGGCTGGATTCGAACCTAGGAACCTTCCTATCGGAATAGCGTTTTATTATCATTAATGCATAGCGAGTTAATTCATTAATATAAAAAGTTTGCTGTGTAGTTGGAGTTTTTAGAAGACTTGCTAAATGTTTTCGATAATCTCTCGATAATATCCGTGCAATTTTTAGCTGAAAAATCACGCTGAAATTTTAAAATTTGTGGCCATAAATATTCAAAATGAAGATTAATATTAATTAGGCCTGGTTGCATGCGCATAACTACCATCAGATACAAGTTTATTATTCTTGAAATAAAAAATAATGTCGAAAGATGATAGCCCAGCAGAATCAAGAGAAAAATAAAGAAAGTACAAACTTTATCACCAAGAATGTTATTAACAGGATTCACTTGATAGGGACTTGTGGTTTAAAATGGACTCCAAATTGCTACAAACGTCCACTCCCGAGAAAAGAGTTGGATTCACGATTAATTGATTGGAAGTAAGAGAGACGACTATTCGGCGATTAGCTAGTTAGTTATAATACTTGAAAATGTTTTATTTGCTTGGTACTTTCTTTTTTTTATATAATCACTTTTTTCAATATAATTTTGGAAAAAACATAGATGTTTTTGCGTAATATTTTTTAACTAAATGTTTAGTTTTTATGACGACTTGATTTATACTGTCAATTTATATAGTTAAAAACTTTTTAAGTAAAAAAATATAAATAAAAATAATAATAAAAATTGGTATATCAATGCCCCAACTACTAGTTCTACACAATATTTAAGAAAATACTTAGTTGGCAATTCTACTGATACCTCCTGTTTTTACAGTTAAAAAGCTGTTATAAGGCATTTCGATATCTGATGTTTAATAAATTCTAATGGATAGTGGGTTGTATTTGTATGTTGCAAAGGAGGAAAACTGGAAAACTACCAAGCACTCGATTTTAAGTTTATTTTAGCAGAGTGATTTGATTGCGTTCTTCTTAGATTAAAATTTTGGGTTCGATCCCAGTCAGTGTTGAACAATGGGAGAGGAATGATGAGATTTTCTGCTTGCACGTCTGTTGGATTGGGTGCTTGCGAGTTTTCTGGGTTTCCTTGCCTTGCGACATGTGAATACGTCCCACTACTTATGAAAAATATTCCCGAAAACCTGTTTACGCGGTAGATATTAAAATACATTAGACTCCGACCGTAAGGCTGTCGTAATGTATTTTAATATCTAAAATGTAAACTGCTATACTACTCAGTGTCAAAAGTAACTGTTCGTAAAATAACCTGAAATTAGGGCAACAGCTTTCAGAATGAAGGATCTTGGGTTAGATTCCAACCCCACTGTTACTTTTTCATACACATCTGTCTGGATGAGTTTTGGAAATTTTCCAGGGTTCCAACTCTTTCGGTGGATTGGATTCTAGGTGAATGAGTCTGGAGTCATCCGTTCTAATAGGTCTAAAAATTATTAGGGGAAAAAAAGTTGAATCCATTTTCTGTTGGGGAGAATTGAACTTAAAATCTTCCATTCTGAAGAGAATGTTCCAACTACTAGATCAGATAAAAGTTACTAAATACTTGAGTTAGGATATGTTATTACAATATATTTACATCTGTGTTTTTACCTGACAGAAGTCGGTAAACACAGACAACTACTTCATCATTTTGAACTATAACCATGGTGGATTGGCACTGTCTTCTCTAAACTTCCACACAGTGTGCATAAGTGCTCTTTGTGCAAAGTTTGTCTGAGAGCATATTTAAATGTGCGTATGTCGAACAGGAAGCCGAAAGTTTAGTGCTTTGGCCTTTGCTTCCGCAGCTTGCAGGTACGAATATAGATGCTGACAGTGATTCGGAATTTATTTTAAATTATAGGCCCCGATCTAATGTGCCATCACGTGGAAAAAAAAATCGCTGAATGACAAATAGACAAATATTAATATGCCTTTACTCAATCTGGTTGACTGAGTATCGAATCTACTATCTTCAACATGCGAACACACACAACTCCAGATAGTTGTACTCCAATCATTTAAAGGATTTAATGCTACTTAAGTGTTCTGTCAATCCAGAAAATAATTGTATGGTCAAATTGGAGCACAACCCTAATAAATATACATTTCTTTGCCCTTAGATTGAAACAGAGGAGCGTTATCCTTTCTATGATGTTATCCTTTCTTCCTGTATGAAAAATGGATAAATACAAAAGCAATTGTTTTACAACGGACCAAATTACTCAGTCCATTGCATTTTAATGGAATTTCAGAATAAAAAATCTTTCTTAATTGCAGCCGCTAGTTCTTATGGACTTCCAAATTTCCCGTTTCCAGGAATCATTTTTCATTTTCCGGCGAAAGGATGGAGGAGTTGAGACGGCCAAAACATCACTCGCTCCACTCCTCGCTTTCACGGTGAATTGGCCCACCGACCATTTATCTCGTGGGGGTGGGCAGACGGGCGGGAATTTTCCTACTTCCGAATATTTCTTTTCCCCTTTCTTCCAGTCGAAATGTAGGTCAGATTCCCGGATCTAGAATTCCTACTGCCCATCGCTGCGTTTTGGAATCACCGAAATCACTCCTTACTTTAAGAAAATTCGTTGCCATCAGATTTATGCGATATAAAAACGCAATGTAACCATGCGGGAACGGCAAGGTAAATTTTTCCTTTTTTTTAAATGTAACATTTTACATTTTTCTCCTTTGAATCTTCCTGGAACATTACGAAAATCCGAACTCGGATAAAACTGGAGAATTGTGCGCAGTTTTATAGTAACCGAAGTAACTTGGTAAGGAAAACATTGTTTTTTCGTCGGAAAGTTTAGCTACTTAGTTCCGATCAGTGAAAAATCATGACTCAGTGAAAGCTAATGCAGATCTAATGAATGGCTGCATATCGCGTCTTACATTGGTATTATGTCGTTTGATGGATGAGCTCAGTTGTCGACAGGGTCACTAAACCATTATTCAAAATCATCAGATGGTTAGCTTTACCTAACGGCTTTAGTTTGTTAATTTTAATATTTAATAAGAATATATCATTTCAGAACCCAAAAGTTCTGTAATATTTAAGTTCAAAAGAAAAATCAAATTATGCCACGCCTTAAGTGAAATAAATGAGATTTATCGAAACAAACAGGCTGCGGTACCCTGGTGAGGAAAGGTGTCTTTCATGTAATCCAGAGGTGATGAAATCCAGAAGATCTGTCGAAGTGACTAGGGCACGTAAAATAGGATGTAATCACAAAGTCCTTTCATTGGTGTGGCGCGGTATGGAGTGGAGGGTGCCAGCTCACGTTTCGACCTCGTCGATTGATCATAGGACAAAATGTCGTAGTGTGGTTGGCTGCGTACGCCGTCTTTTTACTCGACAGAAACAGACAGTCGGAAATGTATTGTAAGCAAAGCAAAGTTTCGACATCAGTTCCGTAACATGATTTCGTATTTTTATTTTGTATTTATTTTTCTGCTTTAATATACAATTAAAGTGGTCATTTAGCGTGTGAATATAGACATGAATCACATTTAAATCAACCAAGTGGATAATTATTAAACAGAATGTATAAGGATTTATCGTGTATAATTATGGATCTTCACGGCCTTCGTGTAGTATCTATATTCTTGATCACGACCCCTGTACTCTTGGTTAGAATTCAATTTATATTTTTAAAATTCCTTAAAATCTATGAAAGTTCATTCATTTTTTTATAACCAGAAAAAAAAAGAAATGATTCGAAACTTAAACCTAAGAAAATTAAACTATGCTATACAAACTTATCTGCTTAAAAAAGTAATATTAAAAATTTAACATTATTGTGATGTAAATGATACAATGAGGAATTGAGCATGTGCAATTCAACTCCTCGACATGTTGTTTTCCTTGCTTAGCTTAAAATTAGTGTCTCTTTTTGACCTAAAACCGATTACTTTTGAGTGAATGAGCAATGCACAGTGGTTACCTTCGCAATAAGTTGAGTGGTATGGTAAAAACAAAGGATCTCCTCTGGGAATATTTGGAGAAGTGGCAGTCTGAAGGTTGGGGAGCCCGAAAGGCACGAAGTGAAAGGCTTACAGCGTATCTATATTCGATTCTGATTCACTCCAACACATAGGTACGCTGAAAGATGTAACGCGCATTGAGTACTGTAAGCTAAGCTCTAATGTCCTACTGCTGATGTGGCTCGGAGAGTGCAATGCCAGCTTTGCTGTTGATACTTGGCATTTTGATCGAGTTTCAAATTTAAAAGATGATTGGCTACACTTAGCGGCTTCAGCCAGTCCACCAAAAAACACCTCCCCATAGTCTAATCTAACTTTTATGAGAAATGAAGCTAATGCGTATGTAATATATAGATATTTTGAAGCTGCTATTGCCAGGTCAAGATAAGCCCCTCTCTTATGAAAGAAAGGCAGTGGATTGGATTCTAAGATCATTGTTCTTCTACTCCACTCTCTGGAAAAAGGAGAACATTTTTGGCATTCAAATTGGAAATTCAGAAACACACATTTGCTACATTTCCAGGAGTTCAGAGAATGCTTTACGAGTATGAAAATCAATTGTTTTCCATTGCATGATACAAACAGCATAACCTTGTAGAACTCTTCTCTGTGAAAAGACCTTTTAAATCGTGAAGGGATGACAATAGAGAGTAAAAGTCGATGGCAATTGCAAGGCTGTAGAGCATTTTCCACGTAATTGCCATCCTGGAGGATTTTTCATGGGTTATGGGCAGCATTCCGTGTCCCAAAGATGGAAACCCTGCAAAACTCCCAATCACATATTGTACTCGACAGATATACAAACAGAAGGCAGAAAATTAACATCTATCTCTCGTTGTCTAACAGTGGCTGGGATCGATCCCGGAATCTTTCGCTCTGAAGAGCGGTATCCTAGCGCAAGGTAACGTTGAGCCCAAGTTAATTATTTGGATAAATTGCTCGTAACTATATTAGAAGAGCAGTATATTACACATTTTCCTCTCGGATATACCGTTGCGTTCAATGGAATTAGATAATGTGTTTTTGGAGACTTTCATTGCGATGGGACAAAGGTAGGTACAGAAAGAATGATCATGAACATTATAGAAATGATTATGATAAGTGGATAAGCTTCGGGGGAGATCTCATCATGATCATATCATGCTCCCCATTCTCTAATAATCTCCCCAAAATTATCTTTTTTATTTCCAAGGCTACATTTGTTCAAGTGAAATTCAATTTGTTCACGAATGAAGCTCACTCGTTCAATTTCAGGGTCAACTAATAATACCCTTCTTTCCCAAATTATCTACAGGTGTCTATTATTTATGACTAGACAATAGACACAATTGTAACTTATCAAATAATAAGGCACTCTTTTCGTACTTGTAAAGTAGGGAAAATAAAGTTAATATAATTTAACTTTTGATTGAAAGATATCAATTTCTTAATTGAATATTGTTTTCATAATTTTATTTATATTTAATATTTGTTTTGATTAAAATATTTTATGTGAAGTTTACCCTATCGTTTTATTTCTTGTTCGAATCCATTTTTACTGTTCGCTTTCTCAGTTTAATGATTATTTGTGCTTTTATATCTGATAACAGCTATCAATGCGCATATTCAGTATTTACATTTGAAATTATGCAGACCATTATATAGGATGATCTAAAAAACATGACAGAAGATACTTTAAGTTCCTGATTTCAAATGTTTGGATATAAGTTTCGCATTGGATGTAGAGAAATTCAAGGGGTATTCATCCACGCCATACACTAGTGAGCCGTGGATGTGGAGGACTTAGAACGTAAATACATCCCCAACCAACGGATCTCCAGCAACCCAGTGAGGGAGAATGTGGTCACCCTCCCAATCACTGCCCACGGCCAGTTGCAGCGGGATGGGGCCATATCATGCTGCCCATTCCGGAAAAAAAAGAACTTCCTTTACAGCACCCATGAAATGAAACCTACTAAATTTTTTAAGTAATGGAGTAGTTCAATTAAGCTTAAAAGAATTTGAAAATTCAACTGGACTTAGGTTGACAAGAAAAGTGGAAATGCACTGTTTAAAATAAACCCCTCTTCGTTTATTCTCACGCATGTTGCAAAGGATTTCGTTGTGCTGGCCTTCCTTAGTGTTGGATTTTGGGTGACCGGTGTGATATATGTATATATTAAAGTATTTAAAGAAGGAATTGATAAATAAATATTAAAACTATTTAAATTAAAAAAAATTTTGTAATTCATAAACTTTTACAAATAAGCCATAACAATATAATAAAAGGCTTTCTCTGCCGACAACAAATATAAAGCACTCAGTAATTAAATAAAATAAAATAAAATAAAAATAAAATAAATAGAAAATGAACGTTTCTTGCAAGCTTCAAAACAGCATCAAAGTAGGTTGTATTTATTCCGTTTGCTGATTGCTTTTGGAACTGGACTTAAAATATATCTTTGAGCTGTTACAAAATAAATAAATCAAAAGAAATGAGTTTTTTTTTCTCTTTTAACCATTCAAACAGAAAATAAATATTTTGCGCAGCTTAAACATGATTTTCTGAGATTGTGAGATTGGAAGGCCAGTTATTATTATTTTTTTCTTCTACTATCCCATCACTATAAAATGTTATCAAGCATAAGCAACTTTTTATTTTATAGACAAAATTTGCTGTAGGATATTTTTGTTTGAGATGAATACTTCTAAAAGACATTTTGAGATCTTGTATTTACTTTGCGTGATGCGTTTATAGACTTTTTTCACAACGGTTTTGTATTAATAATAGACAAAGATTTGAAACTTTTATTTGGCATTTTACTTCAAAGAAAGCAAAATGAACGTTTTAATGTATCGTTTTTGTCTGCTTAAATTTGATACTGATTGCAAGAAAGAGTTATATATGTAAATCGTATCAACTTGTTAAACATTTATTCAGTCGAGTATCGAACTTACCTTCGAGATTCGTCATTCTTGATCGGTAACTTAATATAAGTTCTAATATAGTATATAAAAGTGTATCTTGATGTTCAATGACGTATTTTAGTGCGGAAAATGTTCCATCTTCGTGGATAAAAGATAGTGAATTCGATGTTTGAATTGTTGTAAAAGCTATTGTTGTAGAAGAACTCTATATTGGTTTACATTTCACAATGGTTAATAGTAGAAGTTTGAGGAGGAAAGCGCCAACGGAGCTGTCGCACTCGTCGTCGTTTGGGCATGGTTCAAAAGCATCACTGATACTGAAGTATATGCAATTGGAAAGAATGTAATAAATCAAACAATTAAACAGATCAACATAGAGCAGGCACCCTATTACAGATTCATCTGAAAAAACATCTTTCTCGCTTCGCAACTAGTTGCGAGTTTGATTTACGACACAGTCAAAGAAGTTAAAAACTCCGTTAAGTTATAAAAACCCTCCATTATTATGTCAGATGTTGCTACTTCTATCTGGGATGCCCTATTTGATTATTATTAAAAATTACGAAGTGAATAGCTGCGTTTAGTTTTTTGGTTAACAAAAATAGACCATTGGATGGGAGTCATTACTACTAAACCAATCCTAAAATGGCTTATGTTTAAGAGGTATGTTTTATTTTTTCGTTGTATGCATATATTTGTGTATGCATATACAAGAGATATTTGTGTTTAGCCTAAAACAAAATGAAGTATGATTATTTACATACAAATAAGTTAGATTTAGTTTCTTGAGTCAAATACTTATACATACACCCTCTCAATAGAAGGGTTTTCTGATGTACTTAACCAAAATTATAAGGAATTTTATCCTTTTAAATTATCCGGTTTTGAACCCAATATGAAATAAAATCTTGAACAATTATGAACGTTTAAACCTCCTACATATATAAAATATTTAGGTCCCTTTCTAGGTATTCATTTTAAGTAGTTGTATAGGAGTTATGAGGGTAATTGTTCGTTATAACAGTTTAAATGCATATAAAAACACCTTCTTATTTAAAACATTTATGTTCTTCATTTTTTCTTGAATGTGCTTCCAATAAATTTCTATTTTACGAGATATTAAGAGTTTTATTCAAAATCGTCCAATATTGAATAATCCATGTGAATGTCCTCTGTTACCCTATTGGAGTGATCTACTTTCTGAAGGACATTCAAGAACAAGTACGACTAACGGGTATTGGTTGAATCACCTCAAGAAGAAACAAAAGGCTTCTGACCAAATACCTATTTTGAATCACTGGTTATTTTGACGGGCAGAGTGCCAGCTACTGTCATATCTGGCAGAGTTCTCTTGAAACTCAACAGGAGACAGCAAAGATGTCTGTTTGGCATCGAATCCCCGGTAATGACTCCCAGAGGTTTCCTTCGCAGGGTTTTATTGATACTGGCTATTGGCCAAAGCAGAATGGTGACGGATGCGTGACCTAGAAAAATAACGGGTGTTAACATACTTCTGACTGATATCGGAATTCTTCTTCGTGGTTAACAATTGGCTTTTGACTATCTTAAAAATGTCACGCGATGTAATAGACTCTCTACGTGTGGAGTGGAATCTTCTAATTAATCTCTTTTCGTAAGTTTAAACGATCTAATTGCAGTTCAAAAACATTATTTTTCGTTCAATTTCAAATAGTTAAATATTCGGCTTAGACTTCTTTACAGCAGTTTGGCATAGTGTGCGTTTACATTAATTAATGACTAAGAAATCACAAATAAAAAATAATTTTAGGAATATTGCAAATCGATGAGTGTATCAAGAATTACAATGTTAAATGTATGGAGAAATTTCTGGTTTATAATATTGAGGAAAGTCATCTTTCTCACGATCCAGAGGTATTAAGTTAGATACCAGACACATAACCAAAAAATATCCTAATGAAAAGGCTTTGCTCATAAGACACTGTAAGAGCTGATGTCTTGTCACTAGTATGGGGAAGGGAAAGAGCCAACTCAGCTGTTCGACTTCGTCCTTTTATCGTAATTCAAACTAACGACGCTGTTGTTTGCGCTTAGTATTTTCGGTAACCGGAAATAGAGCAGCGGAAAGTACAGCAATAACTTAATCTCATTAAGAGAATCATACTTATTTAAATAAAAATAATACCATCTTGTCGAAAAATTGTACAAAATGACATTTTTCTCTGCTTGTCTATTAAATTATACTTTTGCAGGTTTACGTTTTCTTTTGTGCGTTTTAGATGACACGACTTTAACAATATAAATTCTTCACTATGGTACTGGTAAAATTGAATCTATTGATTATTGTGCGTCAGTAATTAGAGATGGAAATCGATAAAACAGGCATATTTGTAAATTTTTCTTTTTTGCATAATTAAAACCATATTGTTCCCAAGATATGCAAAGTATAGATTAGTTCATACTCGTTTCTTTAAAGACTTGCTTTTTTGCATAGAAAAATGGCATTTTGCGAATCTTGCTTGTTTTTTAATAAATGAAATTATTTAAAAATAACGTAAATTATTAATTGAACATAATAACACAATTTTTAACATAACAAATGTTATTCATTGTTTTCAAATACAGTTTCTGAATGTCGCGAAATGCATGGAACACTTTTCTTGTAAGATTTACTTCCTCTAAAGATTCGGTGAATCTAAAGGAACTAGCACGCTGTTTACGTTAGCATAAAAAGAAGTTGAGAACCATGAAGTAATCGAATTTGGCACTATATTACCATTTGGCGTCAAAATTGGCAATAGTGAGGAATTTCCATAAAATTTCATCAATCCATAATTTAAGGTTTTTTTCTGGAATAAATTTACATGTTAATCCTGTATGTATTAGCTATAAGTTATGACTAAGTAAAATCACTATATATATATATATATATATATATATATATATATATATATATAGTTTTTATTAAAATTAATTTTTTAAACGTAGGGCACTGGACTTCTCCGTCTTCTCCGTCACAATGAGGCCTGAAACTGCTACTCATTTATCGTTATTCTGTGGGTACCTATGAATCAAGTCATGTAGGTGAGTAGTATTATCTCAGCCACACCACCACAAACATGTTTATAGAGGAGGGAGGCACATTTATTCATCATCTCAGAAGAAAGGATAAGCAAGCACACAGAGAGAAAATAACATTCACACACACATATCCGAACCAGGATTAGAATTCGGGACCAACAGCCTATTTATCAGGAATGCCAAACTCAAAGTCACCGGCCAGATAAGCAGATAAAAAAGCACAAACTAAATAAGATTTCCTCAAATACAGTGTTTCTGTATGTCGCAGATTCATGGAATATCCTTCTTTTAAGATTTACTTCCTCAAGATTCGATTAATCTAAAGAAACTAGGGCACAGTTTACGGCAATCATGAAAAGAGATTGAGAACGAGTAAGTAGTCAAACTTGGCATTATATCACCAATTTGGTGACAAAATTGGCAATAGTGAAATTTCAATTTAAAAATAAAAAATCTCATTTAAATCGTTCTTGCCGATTTAGACTAACCATAAACTGAATGTTTTGTCTTGACTCTTTTATTTTGCTTTTTCTTCTGTTCTATTGTCAGTGTGCTAATGGCTCCAGTCAATGGAAGATAGCTTCACAAACCGATGTTTTGGTCTTTACTTATCGAATCAGTTTATCAACAAAAGGAACTTCAAAAATATTTTTAATTTCGATTTTAAAGGAGTTCAAACCACAAAAAAGCAATCGATGCCATGTTTTTTGCTTACTTGGAGCATTCAACGCACAAAATGTTCTTCAAAATCTTTTTGAATTCAAATCGAACGAGTCCTCAGGCGAAAATGATGCAATGTTTTCACAAGATCACAATGAGATCACGAGGAATTCAGTTATGGTTAAATGACTTGAAACCATAGTTATCTCTGTCTCATAACAATCAATGCTTTCCAAAAACAGGAGAGCCAGAGAAGAAAACTGGAATCGGTGATAGATACCGAAGAAAAATTTAGGGATTCCAGGAAATTTTTTGGAGGTAATATCACTAAGGATTTTAAAATTTTATTTCTAAACATTAATTAAAAGAGAAGACTTTCATGATTTTGAAAAAATTTAAAAAACGATAAAAATTGATTTAGCTCTTTACACCCCTTTATAGTTAATAAGAATAAAAATTCCAATAAGATGTGTAATTTAGATTACAAAAGAAAACATCCAGAGGAATAAGAAAATCGAAGTAAAAGCGGAAAAATCATTAAAAGTCCAGGAAGTTGCTTCAATTTCATTCTTCAAATTTAAAATACATCCATCAAAAATCCACAACAGATGTTAATGGAAACGTCTAGAATAGCGGCTGCTATTAAATTCGGTATTTCACATTTTAATAATTTCTCATTAAAATCGTAAGCTCCTGTCTAGCTTGTGGGTTCATTCACCTCTAAATATTTTAAAACAGGAACAATCAATTTCCACTTATTAATTGCGGAACTCGGTGATGACTCCATATTTAACGGTTACAGTGACACCGGCATTAAGCAATTTGATCGATAACGATTAAATTATGTGTTGCGGGTGTTGAAAATAATGATGAAGCTTGAATTCTTGTGAATTTCTCTTCCTTCTTATTCAGCTATCTTCTCCGAAGGTCTTTTTAAGATTTCTGATGTTTGTGCTAATTACTTTTAAGATATTAATTTATTGCTCTAGATTATCTTTAACCATAGCATTATGAAACATAAATTTTAATACAAAAAATTATTATTAAATATATTATTATTTTTAACTATAAAAAAACAGATGAAACATTTTACAAATTTAGGATTTATTAACACTTCAAAAGATATTTTTCGTGTTTTTTTTTTAACTATTATCAGACATTGAATTATTATTAATTAATATGTAATACTCCCCCCACATGAGTGATAACATTAAATCATATTTTTACAAAATACAAAAGAGAGGTTTGATTTCCTTTTTATTGTAATGGAATAGTATAAATACTAAGGTATACTCTATCACATTTTGTGTATGAATTATCTAACAACCAAAATACATTTTTTAAAAATTCTTCGTGTTTAAATTTTTTTCTTTTGTAAACGTAGAGATTTATGATTTAAAAAATAACGGGAAGTCAATTATTCACGATGAGGTTTTTTTTTTTAGGTTTTGAAACTTTTTCAACTGTTCTACGATGGGATATTCAACGGCTTACCATGACCGATTTTAAGATATGTTAGAATAAATCTTTTGAACAAAAAGTCCCCGATCCGATCAAATCCACTACTAAACAACAGATATGGATGTTGCACTGCCTTCTACATGCACATCTAGTGGATATATACTTAAAAGTTTTACTGGTTTGCTCCCTTGTGACACGTGATTACGTGCCGCTATCTGTTGTTGTGGCGCAAGCATGCTTTCCTATACCTGGTTCTGAGTTGGACTTTACCAGTTAGATAGAAGAAATCGGGTGGAAGTCTTCGTGATTTAGGAGTAGAGACCAGGTAGAAGACTTGCCAATACTTGGCCTGCCACCTCCAGATGCATCATTTCACATGGAAGTCATTGCAACCACGACCTATTTAACAGGTCCCCACCATCAATAGTTGTTTGGGCCGGGTTTCGGAGTTTCTGCCTTCTGGTAACGAGAAGGAGGCCCTAACCAACCAGGCCACTACGGTGCTGGCCCACAATTTGAGAAAAATTCTCTGAGAAGGCATTCTATGTGGGATGGATTAAAGCTTTCTAACAGACATAACGATGTGGCGAAGCCCTGAACTTTACCAATTGGTTAACAGGTTTAAACTTCTCCATCATCAACAGAGGGACCCTAATACTAATGACTTTATTTGAAATAAAATTAAGGTGATAATGGTGAATCTTAAGGCCTGAAGACTATCTGTGCAGTAGAAATCTACATCACAGTACAATTACAGTAAAAAATGACTATTGGAATACAATATTGATTATACATTGACGAAATGATTCGCCTTCTAACAGACATCGACTCTTTGGCTATAACTTTCGCGATTTTCATGGTCGAATTTTCAACTGTCAATGATTTCCTTGGAAGAAAAATGTTCCGCCTTCAGCATCCACGTCTTTTGGTGTGGGTGCTTGGGAGACTTCCGAATTTCTTTTCTTGTGACATGTGGTTTACTCTCCATAAAAGGTCCTGCTATAAGACAATTACTCATGGATGTCGGAGTCAAATATCCAGAATTACCTTCAGACAGGACTTATGGATTGTATACACGCGTCTGAAAAGGAGAAAGTCGCAGCACTTTCAAACACCCACCCTAGCAAACGTGCTTGCAAAACAGCAGCAACCGTCCACCGTTGTTCAGAATAACTGGAATCAAATCCAAGAACATTCGTTTTGAAGATTGCTATCCTGCAACAAGTGAGACTTTTAAACTCTCACTGTGAAACAGCTTGAAGCAGTTGTTTTTGTAACAGTCACAGTGGTTTGATTGCGAGTTTTTCACTGATGTAGGGCCGAGTCGAGAGGGTAGAAACCTGATGAACTCACAAACAGTAATCCTTAACACATTTTTCAATTTTTAAGATACAAAAATATTTTACTTTTATATTTTTTTCCCATACAAATTAAAAGTTGAAACGTGTTATCTTTGGCTCCAATGCTATAACTTCGCCGTCATGGGCTTGTAAAAAAAGCATTCAGCAAATTCCCAAGTATCGACATTGACAGTGTGCATGAAGAAAACAGACATGCAATCTCTCATTCGTTCATGAACTGCAATTGAGCTTTTCTCACCATGGACCGGGATGAGCCTAATTTACTTACATTAATCTTAGTATAGAATTATTTTAAAATATCTTGTACATCATGTTACCTCTTACAGAGTCCATGCTGTGCATTTTAAAATATTTGCAGGGTGTAATGATAAGCGAATGGTGCTAATAGAGGTGTCATCTTCATCACATGACCGTTATTCTTAATAATCAGACAATTGATGAAGGGGAGGTCTTAACCACGTAGCCAATGGGTACTATTCGGTGTCCCTCCATAAATGTATATTTCTTGGCGCATGATTGTTTTATTTTTATTCTTTTATAATGGAAAAAACATATTTATGGAGTAAAAGTATCCTATGATAACAGAACATGACAACAAGAATTTAGTTTCTGTCGAATGGCAACAAGAACAACAAAATGGAAGACGAACTTCCTAAAATGAAACATTAGAATGCGATATCCTTGATTTAAATATTAACTACCGTGTTTTGTACTTTTAAATATTATAATTGTTCTTGTGTGTTATCCTTAGTTGTAGAGAATATTGATATAAATTATTTAATTATTTTCAGAGCTAGAAAACGTTATATTTATTTCAAGAAAAGCGTTATTTTTATTTATTCAAACACCATCTCAATGTTTTGTTTCTTCTATTGTATATAAGCTGGACAATTTTGAAGATATTTCATTCAGCTGTATTTTCCATTATTTATTAAAATAATAAGGAATTAAATACACATTTAATAAAAAAAGGGGAAAAAACATATTTAAAAAACAAAGTTATGGAAGTGTTTTTCTCACTTGAGTGCCTTTTATATTCAAAGAAAAATGTGTACAACTTTGAATTGATAATTCTTCACATTTTCGAATAACTCTTCCCGAATGTGTAAAGAGAAAAAGGGAAAAAAATTTATCTCTCCCTCAGAAAAAGCCCTCCCACTAAGACATCCTGATCAGTGTTAAGAGTACTCCCAAAGAGTTTGCCGCTTACAGTAATTACGCAATTGTCCCTTTCCTTTATTTGTTTCCCCCACTTTGCAACTGGAAACCCTCTTAGCCCCTGTATCCGAATCCATGCTCTCCTTAAATTACACAATGCAGCACTTATCGCACATGCGGTGATAAATGATTAATGAGTCGGCAGTCTGCTTGGCGATCGATTGTTCCCCATCAAGGAGCACCGTGGTCTTTACTTGAGGTATAAGAAAGAAAAAAACTCCCTACAAATTCTTATAAAAGGGAAAAAATACTAAGAAGAGGGGAAATCCTTTTTTCTTCCTTTTTAGATGATATTTATTTGCTTCAGGTTAGAGTGCTTCATCATTTTTTTTTTTTTTTCAAAAACGAGGTATTTTCATAAGTATTGAAAAATATATACCATCAATAATAAACATAGCATCATCTTTCATGAAATATTTAATATTCTGTTTTTTGGAAACAAAAAAGAAAATTAAATATTTTAATCAAATAAAAAAGTAAACTATTAAAATAAAATAACTCAAATCAGTCAATTTATTGCATTTTTAATAAAATCATGTAATTTCTTTAAATAAAAGTGCACATAATTTTTAACTTTTATTGTTAAATTCAAATTATGTCGTTTCGTTATTTTAAAAACGAATAATATGCTACAAATATCGAGGATATCATCTAATTTAGCATTTACCTCATATATTTCTGTTTTTATTAAAGCAAATGTTAAATATTTTATCTTCAAAATATGTCATCGGTAATCTTGCAAGTAATATACTTTGACCACTCAGAAAATTAAAAAAAAAGTTTTCTTAAAAAAAAAACTTAAAAACGCATTTTTTGTGTTGGAAAAAGACAGTACTGTTCTATAAATAAGGTTTTTCCACTTTCGCACTCAAACCGGTACATGTGTAAAATATCGTCGACTTAGAAACAAAATGTCGCCAAGTAACATTATTTTTAACTAAAAGTAGAATATATGCCAAATACATTAGGCGTTATTTCTTACGAACTCGTAGGGACCAGTAAAATAGAAAGTTTGTAAAATGGAAAAATAACGTACAAGATTACGAAGAATTAATCTACAATATTTGCTGGTACTGTTTATACACTTTTACTGGTACTTTTTCCTTTTTTACAGATTTTTTTCTTAAGTTTTTTAAATTGTCTTGATGCTTTTCTATGAAATTCTATATTTTCTGTCAGTTTTTGTCTTATTAAATATTTTTTCATCTACTTTTAAATTCTCTTTTTCACTTCAACTTATAAGCACGTTCGCTTCTTCAATTGCGACAAACCCTCAACGGAACCCGCTCAACCTCCCTTTCAACAAACGAAACTTCATCAATTAAGTTGTTCAAATGAAATGAAACCAACTATAGAACAGAGCGCAAATTTTTGGAGTTTTCCTCCTTTCTTTGTTCTAACATTCGGAGAGGAGCGAAGAGATTTTCTATATTTTTATGTACGGGGAGGACAGGAGTCGAATCACAGTTCTTTCCCATCAAATAAATGTCTGATATCCACGAGTCTTCGACTATTGTTCCCATAATGTCTGGAATTCCTAAATGTGTCACTTCGTTGTTCAATAAGGAATCAAGTTCTCAGGCGATATATAAAAAAATCAAATAAAAAATTGGAAAAAATATGATAAATATAAAAAAATGGAAAAGAAAACTATTTATCATAAATGATAGTTCACAAAAAAGAGATAATTCAAAATTACAGTTCGTAAATGGGAGTTAAAATTATCACTGTGTCTACGGTGTCAAGATAGGGATTAGCCACTAGTTCGTTATAACACGAGTGTTCGTAAATGAGGGATTTGTAAAACGAGCGTCTTTTGTATAAGGATTCCTTCTCTTTTCTACACAGTCAAGTACATATAAAGTCCCAACGACCTGGAAACAAAGTTCGCCAAGTAGCATAATTTATAGCCAATAATAGAAAATTATATACCAAACTTTACTTTCTTAAACTACTTTTATGAGGCATTTGAGTTTCTCTAAGTACGACTTTGTTCTTATAATCTATACTTTAACAGCATAAAATAATAAGTGTTTAGGACTTATCTACAGTAAAACCCAAAAATATTAGTATTTTCAAAGATAAATGATTGTGGCATCTAATAAATTGCTCCAACGACCAGATTTTCACTTAAAGTCAGATTATTAACGTCATTTCAACGCTAAAAACTACGGCAAAATTCTTTTGTCCGTTTGAAACGAAGCTTGGTTGAATGATGCCAATATTGCTGTTTTGACTTTAGTCAGAATTATTATCGATGCAAAAGTGTAAACAACTATCTAATGAGATAGTTATTTTTAGATTTTCCACTTTTTTCTTGCTGTTAAAACAAAGAATTTAAAATCCTTATTAAATTATTTTTGCAAATAAACCATGCCAAAAATGTCCTAATAGTATGTTCTTTTCTATTTCAGTTCTCATTAAATATGCACTGCACAAAATTAAAGCCTTCGGTGTCTATTTGGTGATATTTTCGCCAACTTTCCTGGTCTAGATGGGATTTTACACAAATACTCACTCTCTTTTAGAAAATTTAAATATCTGTCGTATCTGGCTCCAGAACTCCTTTGTTGTACTCACCTGCCATGAGCTCATTAAAGTGATTGGTCATTATATTCTACAACTTGGCTACATTTCAAAAACGCTTACCACCAAGAAACTCTTTCAGTTTACACTGAAAAGCACTGAAAAACTTAAAGTCTCTCATCGTCGTCCAGCATTGTGAGAACTTTGATAACATGGAAAAAAAATTATCCAGAGTGAACGATACATAACTTGTGGAAAATGTGAAGTATCATTCCTAAGATTATGTACCGATGTCTTGGGAAAAGTAAATGACTTTGACAGAAGGCGAACTGCGATGGTCAAAGGCTTGGAACTCCAAAGACCACGATGTCTTCGAAATTACTTGGCTTATCGGCTATCAGCTGGTGGTCATTGTAAGTACCTATGCCAAGTGGATGAATGATAGTGAAATGGGCAACAGATACCGTGGTGTTAGTTGTCAACATATCATCAACAACGAAGGACGTCGGAGGTGTTCCTCGCAAGATGGGGAATTGAAAATGATTCAAGTTACAACTGTGTAAATTACAGCCGACCAAAAACGTTGACTCCAATATTGCCAAATATACGCCAAATGGTTTTATATTTTAACTTAATGCATATTCAATGAGAATTAAACACAAATGAACAGAAAATAACACAAATGGTTAAAGAAAATTATATCACAGTTTCTTTGCAAAAATAAACATAAAAAAGTATTTTAAATTCTCTAACAATTACGCCAAAAAGTTGTTTAAATGTTGAATCAACAATGAGTGCAGATGAAATTGCAAAAGTTCGAACCCTCTAATCAGACTCTTACAAAGATTGCTTATCAGAACTTAATACCAGTTTAAAGAAACAGAAATCGTTTAACAAAGTAACAAGTATATATTTCATTTGTTTTATAGTTATATATTTCATGCATTCATTTCATTTTTATAGTTAGTATTCATTTCATTTCATTTGTTTTATAGTTAGTTAGTAGATATTTCATTTGTTTAAGTTACAAGTATATATTTCATTTAACCTTCTTTGTTGTTTTTATTTTTGGTGATATATCGTGCTGTCTGGCGCCTTTTATTTCTGGTCAAAAGGACTTTATACAAGTATTGACAACTGAATATATTGGAAATCCAAACGGACATGTTTTAAAGCAAATGATTCAGGGTGTGTGACACTTTCTAACGCCAAAAATATTTTACCAAACGGAATAGTCGTCTGCCGTTAATGATGTTTGAGCATCCTATTTGACATCTATAACTTTCGCTATCATTACCTGATGACTTCGAATTCTGATTTAATAGAAGATCCATCATGTTGACTAAAGGCGGCTGAGGCACGTTAAAATGTCCTCTCAGTGAAATAATACCTTCGTGATTGGTTAATCAAGTATTCTATTTGTTTCCTGCTTCTAAATTACGAAGAATCCAACCTGACTTATTTCACCGTTTTGGTAGAGCGCAACTCTTGGTTTAGGTACAGGAAACCATGCTGATGGAACACTTTTTTCACCAGCATACTTCCTTTCATGCTGTTTTTTTTTTTTTTTTTTTTTTAATGAAAAGATTGTTTTATACATGACTACATTTTGCTTATGATGCTTTGTTTATGGTAATTTTTTGCTCACCATGGCTAATTGAATCAGTACATACATACATACATGGCGGTGATGGCGATCGCCAAAATGTA
>JAPDSC010023565.1:0-14215 GCA_026290005.1 Latrodectus geometricus
AAATTTGAGTGATTTATATAATTACACAAATCAAGAGGAAAAATCGAAAAAAAAATGCATAGTAAATCAATTTAAATAAAGTACCAGCCTGGCTAGCTACCTAAGTGGGAGTTGACTGGTAAAATGTCAGGTAAGGTGTCAGGATGAATCGGATCCATTGTCCAAATGACATCTTCTAGCGCATAATATCGGTGTAACGCGAACACCACCACCAAAGCTATTTTATAAATGCACTAAAAATGAGGAGACCCCGATTTGCCCAAATCCCATGGAGTGGTTCTGATTTCTTTATTCTCTTTTTTTTCCCTCCTCTCCTCTGGAATAGGTTGTATCACTTGAAAATGCCTAGCCATTTGCTTTTGAGCACTTCCTCTCTCTATTTTCTTTCACTTTTTTTAAAAAAAGAGGAGGGGGAATTGATTTTTATGAATGCTGTGAGTTATGCATTAAGTTTTTAAAATTTTTAATTCTAGATGCATATAATTTCTTTTTGCTTTCTCAACATGTACATTTTTTTTTAATTTTTAGATCAGTTATATAACATTTAGTTAAATAAATTAGGATTAGTTAAATAAGAAACACACACACAATAGTATATATTTTGCAGATATTGGTTTAGAAGTTGTGGTAGTTCTTCATGAATACCATAGAATTATGCAGACTTTCATTTTCTGGAAAATAAACATTATTGATTAGTAAAATAATAATCACAAATTATGTCTTTATTTTAGCGAAAATAATTATATTCCAATTATTTGACTTGGAGTTAAAGTAGAATCATTGAAACTTTAAATTAAAAATTGTTTTATAAAAGAAGCACTTAAATTATCATCAAAGAGTAGATGTTTCATTATTATTTTAAAAATGTAAGATAACAGGTTTGGTGTGAATTTTTAATTCTAAATATAAACTTAAATAATTTATTTTCCATTATTTTTAACTATATTAAATGTAATATTTTTGAAATACCATGTTCTAAAATCATAAAACAATCGCAATTAATATATTCATATGTGCAGGAATGAGAACTTTCCGTTTCAAGCTAAATGTTCTAAATTAATATAAATAATAGTAAGGCTTAAATTTTTATTGCTAGACTTTCTCATGAATTTCAATTAGTATTTTCTATTATTGTACTATTTTTTTTATCACATACCGCAAGATTAACATTATTTGGTGACTTATTTCTTGTAAGTAATTTAATATCACTGCTCGATGTTTGAGAAGCACTTGATTTCAATGTTTGCTTGGCATATTTGTAAAGGTAATCATTAGTTCTGAGACTGTGTATTTACAAAAGTGATGAATCTCTTACCTTTTTTTAGTTTCTTGATATTCTATTCCTGAAAACATTTTTTTCAAAACAAAGGAAAAGTAATTTTGAATTTCTGAAACGTTAATTCCTTTCGTGGGCTAATAATAATTATTTTATTTATGATATGTATAATAAAGAGCTCTTATTTCATTTCCAATGTTACATTTATTTACTTAATTAAAAATGAGCAAAATTATAAACATTCCTTAAGTAAAATATTTTAAATGAAAGATGTGTAAAAATACATAGTTATATCTAAAATATATTAGAAATAAATACTTTTTCTTTGAATTGAATTTATAGTTCACATTTCACTTGAAATGATCATTTTCGATACCTTATCACCTAGTAATTAACAGATGTCTTGGCATATGAAGCCAGAAAAGAAAAAATTCTTAATACGTAATCTAGCCAAAGATCTTCGAGTTGAGATAATCTATGAAAGTTATAAATTTTCTCTCTCTATACAGTCCAATATATCACTATTACTAAGGCTTAACCTACTTTGAGATGAACGAAAAAGATGATGCCAACTCAGATACCGACTTCGTCACTTCAATTTGACTCAAGATGACGGAGCATTAGACATGGCTATTTTAATCATAAAACAACTGAGCATATCGCAGTTACAAATTTAATCTGGAAATTTACAAAGCTTTAGAACCAATCATAAATAGATCATTAAAAAAGCAAGGAGCGATATTTTTTTCATTTGTATTGATAATTTTTACGTCTTTTGGTTACTGATGATATAAAAAGATTACTATGCAGTTGTGTGATAGTAACTTTTAAACACCCACTACAAAAAGTGAATGAACTAAGTATTTCGCAGGTAGGCTTTAATACAAACCTGATATTTATGATGCATCAACTAACAGGAATTTCGAATATATTGCTGATCAAGTTGAAAATTCTTCCCAGTACAACCATAGAACAAAGTGTCAGATCACACACGAAGTAAATATTCGTCATAAATGCAATGCAATTCGACACCGTTAAAACGGAGAATATTGATACACACAGTGGACAATTTAACGAAAAGCTCTCATACGTATTGCTAATTCAAACTGTGTCGTTTATAAATATCCATCATATGATTTTAAATAATCATGAATTTTGTCTATTTCCATTGTCATTTTTTAGATTGTGTTTATAATAGAGAGCTCCAGTGTAAACCCACTTACCATTCCTTCATTGATCTTCAAAATTGTAAGCGTGTAATATAGTTATTTTTAATTTACAGATTAAGTCATTTATTATGTCTACATTTAGGATTCATAGATTCATATAAATTCTTTGTCACATTGAAGTCAAATACTTTTTAATCTAAGCTAGAGTTTAAGAATACTGTTGCTATATACTAATGAGAAAAGTTATTCCTCTTTAAAAAAAATAGTGCTCTGGTCTTTAGGGCAAAAGTCCGTGGAGTCGATTTAAAATAAATCATGTTTAAGAGACCGTGATTTTCTGATGAGATAAACATCGATGATTTGAAGGGAAAGTAACTGATTTCATCCGTACCAAATTGAAAGATAATATTAGGTTGGGGAAAAAGTTATCCATTATTTTTTCGGTAGACGTCTGTAGTGATCGCTATCTCGTGAGGTATCTATCAAACAATTTCAAATTTATGCTCATTGGAAAGCTGACATTTGACACTAAAATATTCTCTTGCGGTTTTTTGTTTGATTCATTCAGTTACGAGTACAAGGTTTTAAAAATGGAAGACAACAAACAGAGAATTCGATACATTTTAGTTTTTCTTTTATAATGGCGAAAATGCTAACCAGGTGGCTAAAATTGTGAAAGGTGTTTACCGTCCCATATATGACTGTAACAACCAGTTACACACAATTTTGGTTTCGTCGATTCCGTTTGGGTATTTGGATGCTAAAGATGCACCTCGCATGGATACAACATCGTCGAGGATGTCTATAAAATATCAAAAATTATCAAACTTGACAGCATGTCAGCAGTCGTAGCTTCGCACAAGACCTAAAAATCTACATGAAAACTATTTTAAACCTTTTTACAAAGCTAATCTGAAAGAAGTTACAAAAATTTCACGTAAAAACAATGGATTTCTTTTTCCCCAGCCTAATATATGTGAATTCTTAATAGCGACCTAATATGCCAACTTATGTGAAGTATTCCAATTTTGGCAAAGATCTATTCCAAGTACAACCGATCACTTGACATGGTTTGAAATTCCAAATTGATTTAATATAATTCATTTAGAAGGAAACTTTCAAACAAACATAATTAACAGATTATTGTGATAAGATAAAATTCTACACTTGAGCATTGTATCCATATATATTAGTCTTGAATAATTTAAATAAACGATTTTACAATTCAAAGAAAGATTTTCTCATTTAAAAACATCTATTTTAGTAATATATTTTAAGTTTCGCAAATACTCTTTCTAATTGAAAAGAGTTAGCTTTAGTTCTAAATGATTTATTATTGTCCATTCTAGTAACTCTATACTCTTATTTAAAATTTATTTAAAGGCTGAACATGAAAAACACGCGTACCAGCCACTTAAACAACGAATAAAATTTCCCGAGTTATAGCCCAAGACGTTGCTTATTTCATTTTGTTGTTTCTTATGACACTTGGCAACGCCAAGCCCACCTGTCAGAGACTAGGCGAATGAAGTCAGAGAGCGTCTTTCAATAGAGTCCGTTTTTCAATAGAGCACTCTCATACGAAGGTGGAAGTACGACTTTTGGCTCATAGATGGCAGCAACATCTGAATCTTCCAATTTAGATATTCAAACTAGTGAAACCCCAACCAAACCTGACTCCAATTACTCCCAGAGATATTAATTTGTAATGGGAACATGGAAGATATTGCAATCCGACATATTTTAAGTGCCCCAGTCGCCATTAGTGAACACGATGGATCGTCGACTAAGCCGGGATTCAAACTCACCCCCTTTTGGTAACGAGAACGACGCCCTAACCAACCAGGCCACAGCGGCACATATTTCGTTTTGTACGATTGAACAAGGATTTATATGATTTTGCACTGAAAACCCTTTGGTGTTTGAAATACGAGTATCACATGGCTTGACATTAAAGTTTATGTTTTATTAGATTCAATATTTTATTTTCTTAAAAAAATATCAAGTATTTTTAATTTATGCATAAAACAATATATTTTGTAAAAAATAATATAACATTTATCTTAGTTTTTCTTTTTTATCGAAAAAATGTCTCAGAAAATTTTAAACATATAATGATTTCTTTGCATATCTTTACATATGTATTGCAATAGAGTGGTTCTTTTCAATATTCTTCTGGAATATAATCCAATATCCGACACCCAAGATGGGCAAAGAGTGTGGTAACATTATGATTATCGTATATGCTGATTTATATATTTTTATTAAATGAATAAGCTTTAAGCACAAGTTTTACCATTTTCTAGCTGAAAATCAACAGATCTCCACGAATAGAGGTTTTATTTAAGAAAAGAAAACCCCACTGCAACTAGGAAAAGTTGAAATTTTTGAGTATTTCCCAAGCTCTATTTTATTGAAAAATTGAATAAAGAAGACATACCATCTGGTGTGGCAAAAATTTCTCGACGCAGTCGTAGAGAATTTATATTCAATTTCTTGGACTTAACATTCCTTTGAATAATTTTCATTTTTTTACAATATTACTGATACGAAGAAGAAGTTTTATGTAAAAATCAGTTATTTACCTTGAAAATACGATGAAGTTTGGTCTCTTACTCTATTCAAATAAAATGGGGAATACGTAAATTTTCAAGAGACAAATTGCTTTAAAATAATATAAAGAATAAAGCTAATGAAAATATTTTTATGAACATAGATACACTTTTTTTACTGTTTAATATAATTTTAAAAATTTTCTGTGAAAATAACAATTATAATCTGCTTAAATGAATAATCTTAATATTATATCACATAAACGAATGTTATTTTTCATAAACGTTTCTGAGGTTTCTTTAACTTCTTAAATATTTTTGAAATAAAAATCTGATAATTATCTACATTTGAGCAAAAAAGATTTTTTTCAATTATCAAATTTTTTTTTTCAAAATATCATTTTCATGGAACATAATTTTTGAATATTTTTTTGTAATTTTGAAAAGTATTTTCATTTTTAAAAGTCTTTCCAGTAACATTTCCCTAATGCACATATAGTTAATTTTTTTAACTAAATATTTTGTGTGTAAATGAAAATATATATTAAAGAATGATAGTAAAATATTTTTTCATTTGTATCAAATATTTTCATTCTTCTGTTAAAAATGTAATTGATACAAGACAGGGAAAAAGAAATCGAACTCTTTGTTGTGAAATAAAGCTTTTATTGGGAAAAATGTATATACAACGGTTTTCTAACATTAAATATGTATCCAAATGATTATTAATTTTTGTAGTATTTAAAATATAAGCTATTGCTTACCTCAAGAAAGGTGCGTTGGACTTTTAAAATTTGGTTATTACTGTTTCCATTTTTTTCATTCATAATAATGAATAAAACATGAGATTTCGCATATTTAAGTCTACTTGTTGAGAACTTGGTTTTCATAAAGACGATCGAATACTCTTGATTGTGTCTTCCTTAATATTTTTGCTGATACATTTGCATTTCTTTCAGTGCACCATTCACAAAAATAATGATTTTGCTTTTTTCAAGTGTAGAATTATTTTCTTTAAAATTTCAGACGATTTCGTACATTTTCGATCTTTTACACTTTTTCTGTATAGCTTTCATGTGTTTTATTTCATATTCTATATGCGAACTCACTGTAGCTTTCCCTTGCAAGTTAAGGATACCGGTTCAATTCAGCCACAATTAGAGAAACGTGTTTTTCATTTCGTCATACACATCTGTCGAGCTTTTGCACTAAATATAAGAGGCATATCACTCAAAAGACCAAAACGCGATGGAAGCGCATATATATCTTACAATAGCCTTTGACTATTAGATTTTCCATTGCGCAATGATAAATGATAATATAAATTAGAAATAACACTCCATGTACTAAATATTAGGTTGGGGGAAAAGTTATCCATTATTTTTTCGGTAGACGTCTGTAGTGATCGCTATTTCGTGAGGTATCTATCAAACAATTTCACATTTATGCTCGTTGGAAAGGTGACATTTGACACTAAAATATTCTCTTGCGGTTTTTTGTTTGATTCATTCAGTTATGAGTACAAGGTTTTAAAAATAGAGGACAACAAACAGAAAATTCGATACATTTTAGTTTTTCTTTTATAATGGCGAAAATGCTAACCAGGTGGCTAAAATTGTGAAAGGTGTTTATCGTCCTATATAAGACTGTAACAACCAGTTACGCACAATTTTGGTTTCGTCGATTCCGTTTGGGTATTTGGATGCTAAAGATGCACCTCGCATGGATACAACGTCGTCGAGAATGTCTATAAAATATCAAAAATTATCAAACTTGACAGCATGTCAGTAGTCGTGTGCCCTAAAAATCTACATGAAAACTGTTTTAAACCTTTTTACAAAGCGAATCTGAAAGAAGTTACAAAAAGTTCACGTAAAAATAATGGATTTCTTTTTTCCCAAACTAATATTTAAAATTTTAATGTCATAATCACATATTTCTATAACATTTTTATTATTACATTGATAAATATTTTAATACCAATAACGGTAAATCCATGCACTTTTTCCCTTCAGCTATTTTACAATTAAAAAATAAGCCTTAGAAGAGCTACAAAATATAAATTAAAGGAAACAAAGAAGTTTATAATTTAAAATAAAATCTTTATACTACATTCTATGGAAGTCAATAAATTTAAAATATAGTAATTTTAAGTTCAAAAATAAGTTTTTTAAATCAAACAAGATCTTTTATTCAACGTTTATTTGTAATTTACGCTATTTTAACTTGAGAAATATAGATTTTAATCAAATGTCCTAAGAAAAGCACCAATATTATCTTCATACTTTTAATAGTTTTATAATAATATTTTTCCAGAAATATTTTCTTGTTCATTCCATTCACAACAGTTATCTTTAATTTGCATCCGAAAGTTTCTTAGGCATGAGTAGTTATTGTCGTGTGCCAGCCAGGCTGGCAATATGGGGTGCGCTGCTCCACTTTTCTAACAGAACCATATTTGGTGTGGAGTCCGACTTCCTCAGTACACACATGCCATAGGTACCCGTTTATAGGGTAGGCAACCGTTCACACGCAAAGAAAGGACAAAGACAAGAAAGAGAGAGAGAGAAAGTATATCCATGCCCGAGCCAGGATTCGAACCCAGGTCCCACCCATCTGTAGTCAGGTACGCTAACCACTAGACAGGTTGGGTGGCAAGCATGAGTAGTAATAAAATTATATGACAGGTGATTTCAAACTAAAAATGTCACTTGGCTTTTCAAATCCCAAAATTCTCAACAGACACTTCTTTCAGGTCATTAATATTTTTTTATGAAAATTATATTTGTCAATGAATGTGAAAAAGATTTCCTTCAAATTAAGCGTTTTAATGTATTACCTACTTGGATATTAAGTCAAACATTATGCTAAAACTTTATCATCTTGGAACATACTTTTCAAACTTACAGAAAATGAAAAAACTCACCCTAGTAAATACATTTCAGTAGTAAGTCACATAAATATTGATTGTTACTTGTAAGAAATGGATTGAATTTGTATAAAAATTATGTTTCTTTTAAACATTGTGCATAATTTTGAATTTTTTTATTTAAAGTAATATTTAATTTTTTTAAAGTAATAGTAAATTAAAATAATTCTCACATAAGCGTTCATCAAAATGAATTAAAATTTCCTTAATTAAATTGTCTACTGTCAAATTATAGTTAGGTAGTCTCAATTTAAATTAAATTCAAAACTAATTTCATAAAATGAAAACAAAAACCATTATTTTTAATGTACTTATAAAACATTGTTTCTCAAAAGGTTGAATTTCTTTTTAAGTTAACAGAACAGTAATTTTATAGTTGCAAAGATTAATTAGATTCCTTTGCTATATACACTGAATATATGCTATGCTAACTTATAAAATTATCTAAAAATTATATGAACTGGTAAAACACATTTTCCCACCATAAACAATTAATGTTCATAAAATTTTAAGAAAATATTGGAATTTTGTAATTGGAAAATGCAGATGACTTGAATAGTCATTTCTGTCAAAAATTATAAGTAGTCAGTGGTCCACAAAAATCATGTAGATGATGAAACATTTTCTTTTCTTTCCTTAGCTGCATTATTTAAATATAATCTGATAATGTAATAATTAATAAATCATTATGGTGATTACCATACAATGCTTAATATTCATTTCAGAAAGTTATTTCAATACAATGTTAATCTATTTGATAATAAAAATTAATATAAAAATATTTTTACTTGTACAGGAATACAGATTGGTTATAAATTATTTATTAGATTTTATGTTAATTTATTTTACATATTATTACGTAAAAAATTGAGAATAATCTGGAATTTACAAGTTTTATACATATCGGTTCGAGGCCGCGGTGGCCTGGTTGGTTAGGGCGTCGTTCTGGTTACCCATAGGCGGTGAGTTCGAATCCCGGCTTAGCAGAAGATCCGTCGTGATCCCTAATGGGACTGCTTTGTCTAAATAAATTGTGTCGAATCGCAATGTTCCCATTACAAATTAATACCTCTGGGAGAGTTTGGAGCCAGGCCCCCTCTTCTCTTCACTGGTTTCAATCTCTAAATTGGAATATTCAGCTGGTGCTGCCATCTATGTGCCAACAGTCGTACTTCCACCTTTCTATGAGGGTGCTCTATTCAGAAGACGCTCTCTCTCTGACTTCTTTTGCCAAGTCCAAAATATTTACTTAACATTTTGAGAATTATCTCTAAAGAAATAATTCTCAAAATGTTAAGTAAATATTTTGGAATATCTGGAGAATGTACGGTAAAAATGCTTTCTTTTGGTTAGTCATCCTTTCACAAACTGCTGTCACCCTACCACTTTTGAAATCATAATGGAACAGGCTATGTCTCAAACACAAATTTAAGGCTATGTCTCAAACACAAATTTAAAACATGCTATTTTTGTTGGATTAGTAGTAATAGATGATAGGTAGGTGAATTAGTATTAATAGTTGATGCCATACAGTCTCAAATATTTAATATCTTTTAGTACTATAAGTGTCAGATAGTACTAAAAGATATTAAATATTTGAGACTGTAAGGCATCAAATCCCAATAACATATTTATAATCATTGTTATTAGTACTAACTCGTTGCCAATCTGAAGTAGCTAATTTTTTATTATAATTACAGCGAAAGGTTATAACTGCATAAAAGTATTAACACTTTCCTTCCACAAGTTAAAATACCTTCGCGATATAAATGAAATTGGAATTAATAAATTTATTATATCTTGTGATTTAATAAATCTTTTATCTTATGATCAAATATTCTTATTCTAATCTTCTCTCGGAGCTCAAAATTTTTCAGAAATTCTATTTTTATTTTTATATCTTTCGTATTTAGAAGTAATGAGATATTCGATACTTACACTCATATTTTTTCCCAAATTAAATTCAATCAGCTGTAGTTTTGTTAAAAATATCATTAATAAATAACGATTAAGACATGCATAAAATAAAAAATTTAAATTATTTTTCTCACTTATTTGATAACTATTTCTTAACAATTCAACTTTTCTAAATTTAGTTTCTAACAATTATAATATTTTAAAGTGATCTAGAGCTTAAAATTTTCTAATTAAATTAAATTTTAAAGATTTTTTTATAGTCTTCATTTGATATAGGATGAATTTTTATCTTAATTATCTTTCATTGTACACTTTGTTATATCATCTGCATGCATATTTATAAACTGACTGTTTATATTTACCAGGTATGTATTTGATGAATTTTTAATATCAAGAAACTGCATCCAATATCTCTAACAGATAAAACATTCTCTAATAATTTTTTTATATGTTAGATATGTTTCTTGAAGAGATAACATCTCCACAAAAAACATCTCTAACACATAAGAAAATCAGTAATATTACTTAAGTTGCTTGAAGATTGTTATATCTATTGTAGAAATGTAATTTTCACAGCATTTTTAATACGGTTAATGAGTTTTTAAGAATGATACTTGTTATGTTTAAGTAATGTCTTTGTGAAATATATGATTACTTAAGAATTTTTGTTATTTTAATATTGTATGTTTAAAGTAATAATTTAAATGTGGAGTTATGAAATACATGTTTCTCTATATATGTAAAAGAACATTGTATATCCTATGGCAAAAAGTATCGTACATAAATGTGTTTTTTGGACCTATTCTTTATAATATTTGCAGATTTTTCTCTATTTTATTTGAACTTATTACATACACTGGTAAATTTTGAACAATAAATTTTAATTAGGATTATTTCATAATTATTCAGATATCAACTGTGGAAAGAAATCTAACGTAGTTTTTCAAATAGATGAAAACAACAGAATAATAATCGACGCTTTGTAAGTGTTGATTTTGTATCTGTACATTTGATAATAAATATTTCAATTCACTTTGAATAAGTACCTTTAATGGGTAAGAAATTGCTATTCATTGTCGAATTAAATGCATTCAAATGATTATTACCAAAAATTTAGCTTCAGACGATCTTTTTACTGAATATCTATTTATTCAAATTCGATTTTCATATCCATTGAATGAAACAGGAAGTAAACTTTAGTAGGATATTTCCTTTTGATACTCCTTGATAAGCGCCTATAAGTAAATTTTCAATCATCTCATTAAACAATTTCCTTTTTGAAACATAGTATTTTAACATTAAATAAGTTTTTTCTACAGCTAATTTTGTTTTATTTGCTCTCTGTAAATGTTATCCTCTGTAAATTTAAACTCCTTCAATATACTGATCTATATTGTTTAAAGAAGAGAAATTGTGATAATTTTGTTTACCAAAAGGAAGTTTAGTATTGTACAAATCAGTTCTAGATGTATTCAACGTAAATAAATCTAATGATTCAAGAAGAATAGGTGAAGTGTCAGACATATCAATTTTTGAAACATCATAAGCTAAATTTCTAAGAATTTTTATCTGAGCTGGAAATAGAGCTTTTCTAGAAAAACTTTCATTCTTTAGGAAAAAAAATACCCATATTTCCCAAATAGCTTTTATAAGTTCTGATAAAATTAGTTTTAATGTGAAAAGGGGGACCGCAGTGAGACAAAAAAAAAGCCAATATCTTACATTTATTATTGCTTTTAAAGGAGTCAAAATGGGGTAAGCCATTCAAAATAACCTACAGGTTACATTTTTTGTTTTAAAAATAAAGATTCGTGAATTGTATGTGAAACTTTATGAATGTTTCACATACATACAAAAAACATTGTATTCGAAACTTTATGAAAGTTTCATATACAAATCATGGCATAAAGCTTTTTGATTTCAACTTGTGGAATATTGGAATATCATACTGTCAGGGTAAAATTATGATTACTATTAATTATTATATTTCTTTTATTCTTATATTTCTTATATACCAATGGAAGAATTGAGTTATAATAATCTGGAAATTTCTTTTTCTACTCATTTAAAATATTAATGTTTTTAAAAAATTCAATTTTAGATTTTAAAATTAAAAACTACTTTCTACCAATTATGGTTATTTTTTTCTAGGCACACATTTATAGGATTTTTGTGTATAGAAAAAACTCTAATATTAATTTTTTCCAATTAAGTTGTTTGTTGTTTTGATGACACTTGGCAATGCCAAGCACGTCCGTCAGAGACTAGGCGAATGAAGTCAGAGAGAGCGTATTCCGTTTTTCAATAGAGGACCCTCATACGAAGGTGGAAGTACAACTTTTGGCTCAGAGATGGCAGCACTATCTGAATCTTCCAATTTAGAGATTGAAACCAGTAAAGACCCAAATCCTGGCTCCAATCATCCCCAGAGGTATTAATTTGTAATGGGAACATGGAGGACATTGCGACCCGACAGATTTTACGTGCCCCAGTCGCCATTAGTGAACACGACGGATCTTAGGCTAAGCCGAGATTCGAACTCACCACCTTTTGGTAACGAAAATGACTCCCTAGCTAACCAGGCCAACGTGGCCTTTTTCCAATTATAAAACGGTAAAACATCATTGTTGCCTCTTTTTATTAATATTAAAATTTTCTAAAATGCATGATATGCCATCAGAGTGCAATATAGGACTCACTCTACAAAGGCTTACGATTATTTTTCAAGCAACACAAGAATATTAAATGGCCTAAATATCATCCATTATTTCAAAGAATAAAAGCGTTTTGAAAATTATAAATGTAACACATTTATAACTATCTTATAACATTATTTCAAAAACATCTATATTAGACAATGATTTTGAGAGTCTGAGTGGCCTGTTTGGGTAGGGAGCTCGTTCTCTTTATCGGAAGGTAGTGAGTTCGAATCCCTGACTCACCGAAGATCCGTCGTGTTCACTAATAGCAGATGGGACAAACGTAAAATACGACGTGCTTGCAAAGCTCTTCATATGAAGTTGATACCTTTGGGGGAGTGGCAAATCAAGTTTGGGCTTTTCTGTTTGGCCCCTGCTTCAAACTTATGAAAAACCACCAGCTTTTGAGGCTACGATGGCACGTTCAATGGTTGCACTACTACGTACGGTACCTTCACTTCAGACGCTTCTAATGCTGAAAAGCGGAAATCCTGGCATAATGTAACAAGATATTGATTTCGATTATATTTTAAATAAATGTTAGACTGATTTTTAATAAAAGATAGTCATTTTTATCGTATCGAATCAAATTTTAAAAATAAAATATGGTCCTTATTTCAAGTTTGTCATGTTCCATGAGAATTATTGAAATTCATATGTTCTTAGATTTCTGTGGATCTTTGATTGATAAAATTGTAAGAAAAGAAATATAATTAATGTAATTAAATATAATATAATGTAATAAAATATATGAAATATCCTTTCGATTGTAGTTTTCTCGTGGAATATCAGATATGTTTATTCTTATTTTGTTTCTACATTTTGAAACTTCAAGACTTTCATTGTTTTGATTTTCTCTTGAAAAAATTAAAAATGACAGGTTATAAAAGAAGGGTGTTAAAAAAATTTTCTAAGTATTTTCCTTATTCAAAATAAATAACTTATTGATTCCGAGTACCATTATTCGAAATCAGCGTGAAATAAATTTTTCTAAGTAATATATTTTATTCTATCCTTCAATTCATTGCTTTTTTATTGAATTCTTAATTATTTATATTGTAATTTTTTTTCGAATAGTGGATATTGACAAATTTAAATATTTGTAAACGGTATTTCTAACAATTCATTGTGCTTTTTCTGTAATTTCATTTTGAAAAAAGTAAAAAAAATAAATATAATAAATCTCATGTTTGTAAATTATTACCCATTTTTTTAAAAAAAAAACAGAACTTTATAACATAGATAATTTGTCTAATTCTGTATACTATGCTTTTACATAAAATTTCTTTTTATCGCTGAAATTCATTGTGAAATTAAATAAGAAAAAAAGAAAGAGTTTAATATAAAATTAAAAAAATAATGTTCTTAAATATCTGAATTCAATATATATAAACATTCGTATGAATATTCATAAATATTTCAATACAATATTTAACAATATTCAAATAGTTGGTACATTTTAGTTCACTAATATTCAAAAATATCTAGAGATATTTAAACGGAAATATCCAAAATTCAAAAATGGATATGTGCTATCTGTGTTAATATAACTTATGAAAGTTTGCATTTTTTCCATTGAAATATTACTTTGATTCATAAAATTAAAACTTTGTGACATCGTAGCAATATAATTTATATGTCAACACTCTAGCAAGCTATATTCCTGAAGTGAT
>JAPDSC010023567.1:0-12784 GCA_026290005.1 Latrodectus geometricus
GAAATTTCTAATCTGTGATATTTTCGTTATTTTAGATGATAAAGCTTCTGTCTGACCTTTTAAGGATTATCCTAACTGTAACATGGCCATTATCAGATTACATTTTGGATTTTTTCTATCGGATATTCATGGGAAAAACCAAAGTTCTACCTCCAATCGACAACAAAATTTTATTGATGTCTGCCACTGAATTAGCTCAGAAAATTCGCAAAAAGCAGGTAAGTTCTCTATATGATAAATGCATCATTATTCATGTAATTCATGTGAATTCTTCCAAACTCGTATTAACTTATCATAAATGTTTCGTTAATTTAAATATTGATCTGACAAACATAATGTGGACAAAAAAAATTGTTATCATTGAGATTCTTTAGGATTGGATTTTTGTATGATACATAATAAATTTGAATGTTTGATAATTGTTAATTATCTGGAAATACAGCTATATAAATAAATATTATATTTTATATCTTACACAAAATATAGATAACACTAATATAATATAACATGATAAAAAAAGTCTTTTTTGGAAATATGCAAAGTAATTCACAAAAGCAATATTTATTGTCACCGCCCAACCTGTCTAGTAGTTAGCGTAACTGACTACGGAGGGGAGGATCGGGGTTCGAATCCCGGCTCGGGTTTGGGTGTACTTTCTCTTCCTATGTGTTTTTTGTCCTTTCCTCGGATGATGGGTGGATGTTTCCCGCCCTATAAACGTGTTTGTGCTGGTGGGACGTGGTTTATGCTACTCCCCTCCGTGATTTGGTTCACAGGTGCCCACCGGTAACTGAATAGCAGTTTTCGACCTTATTGTGACTAAAAAAGGGTTAATCACCCAATTGCCCGCCATTGGGAAAAAAATATTTATTGTATTTCTACTATTGAAACGTTTCGTGAACAAATCTGAGCTCTGTTCATTCTTAGCTCAGATTGGTGTATTGAAGACCACATGATGCTAAACTGCAAAATTATGTTATAAGCAGTTACCAAGAGTGGCAATCCATAACACGTTCCTTTTTTAAGGCATTCCTTTTTTATTTATTCATTAGCAAAAGATTACTTTCACATTCGTGACATTCCTAAATATAGCACACATTCAAGGTAAATAATTTGATTATATGGTAAACTCTTCACTACCATTTAAAAACTAAGATTGTAAAAATTGATAGCGAAAATCTTAACACTGATTAACGTGTTCATGCTTGGTTATATTTTAATGGTACATTGAATTTCATACACGTTAGATAATATATGAAACGTAGATCGTAAATAATAAATTTATCACTTGCATACCATAATGAAGTGTGTTTAATAATAAACATACGAAAATGGAAATTCATTATATAAATCGTGTCTATTATTAATATCATTAAACTTTTCATTAATGATCTTCCATTTAATTATTTCACATATAAGTAAGCTTTTACCTAACATCTAACCTTAACGAAAACTTTCATTTTTAGTTATATAAATATACTTTTATTTTACATCTATTAAAACTTATTCTGAATCTTGTATTACCTATGAATTTAATACTCGTCTGCACAGATCTGAGAACATAAACTGCAATTTTTAGTAAAATTTTAATTGCTGTTTCGTTAATTAATGTTAATTTCCACAAAATGTCTAATATTTATTGCTTTTTAAATAACAATTAATTTGAATATTTGTTAAAAATAAATACAAGAAGTTTTCACCTAATAATTTGAAACCAAAACCAGCATATTACTTACAATTAAAAAACCTTATCTTTATGTAATGTAAGTTTCTTTATCTTTACGCGAAGTGTAACGTTACTTAAATGAACACAATTTTCAACCATTTTGTCTTATTGCATCTATAACATCTAGAATAGGATGCAGTTTCTTTTAGCAGACTATTTCTTCGATAGTGTTAAGTAAATAATAAGGTTAATTTATTGTGCCCTACAAAAAAACACTTATTTATAATGAATTTTTCTCATTTCTGTCGTTTTTATCATCTATTCGGTATAGCTAACATCTGAACTAGTCATGAGAGCTTATATTGAAAGGTCTAAAATGGTTCATCCTTACATCAACGCAGTCACAGACCAGCGATATGAAGACGCCTTGATTGATGCAATGGAAGTGGACAAATTTTTGGCTAGCACGAACAAATCTGAAGAAGAAATTGCAAAAGAGACTCCACTTTTGGGAGTGCCTTTTTCGTGCAAAGAAGCTATTGGTGTAAAAGGTATGTAACAAGAAACGGAACTACTTTGATATACCCCTCACCCAAAAAAAATAAGAAATTTGGCGGCTTTTTTTTCTCGCCAAGCAAAATACTTGTTTTTGGCGCGTTTTTTTCTTCTTAAGATGGATTCTCGGTAAATACAAATAATTAATAACAAATAAAAACTTTAAAAAAAACTCAAAAAATGGTACCAAATACAAGAAAATACTAAATTTGACAGCAGCAAAAACCTAAAAGCTGAAAAAACCTAAATTGGCAACACCAAAATAAGAAACAGCAACCCTAAAAAGTCCGTAGGGAGTGCCAGATTTGGCGCTTAATTTTTTTGGGGGGGGGCATATCAAAGTTGTTCCCAAGAAACTTTGCATTTCTTTATCAAACGATAAACTTTGTACATTAAATTTAAGCGAACTTTGATTAGAAAAGGCAAAAGAAAAAATCACTTACGGTTGTCAAATTTAATTGATTTTAGTTTCTTTCAAATATCTTTTTTAATTGCATTTTATACAATTTCTGTTTTCCAGTACAGCTTTTATGATTTATTCATTAAAATCCATTCATTGATAAAGTTAAGTTTGCATAGCATGGTTACTGACGAGCGAATATTTTTAATAGTATTACATGTGTGCATTACTTTCACCAAAATATAAAATCTTGAATCAAGAAATAATTGGAGTTATGTCTCAGAGAGTTTTTTTCATTTCGAATTTTAGATAGGCCTATAATTTGCTATCTGCAAAATTAACGTTAGCTATTACAAAGTTGTCATTGCTTCAGAAATTTTAATCACCGTTACCAGACCATAGGTGGCCTCTAGCAGTTAGATAGTAGCTGCTTATTTAATTATTTGTTAGATAGTCCACTTTCCATGAATTTCAAATTTGCTGAGATTTTCTGTTTAAATATCTTAGTAATAATTTGAAAGAAGTAAAATTAGGGCATCTGGTTATTCTTTGCATTTTTCTTTTCACCTCTAAATTTTGTTTTGAAATAAATTAATAATGCATTTTTTTCAAACTTTTTTTTATAACTTCTTTCAAGCTTAAATAATTATCAGCTGATAAGAGTTTTAAGTATTAAAATATTTTCCAAATTAATTATTAAATTAATTTACCTTAAAAATTTATTAAATATAAGCAGAAAAAATTATAATTCCTTTCAAATATTTTGTTTCAAATTTGAAAACTGTAAGGATTAATCGTTGATTATTTCAAAGTTTCATTTATAAATATTTTAAATAATATTGAGCTTATATTATTTAAAATATGCATAAATAAAAATATTGTATTGACTTTTTTATTAAAATAATGTGTGTTTACTTATTATTTTCATAAAAATCAAAAACATTTTTTTATATTTTGACGTAACAAATTTATTGGAAAAAATATAATGCACAGTTTCTGTTTAAAAAGTTTTTGGTTCAGTTTTATAATACAATCATGCCTAATTAAATATAAATAACTCTTTTAGTAAAGAATATTTCTAAACTTCTAACGGCATAAATAAATTATGAAAAAAAATCACTTTAAAGACTCAAATTTTCTATTTCAATATGTTGTATAAATCAGTTTTATCATTAAATTTTTTCACAGTGTTATATTTCCAATTAATACTATAAAAATATTGAGATAAATTGTTACCAAATAAATATAAAATGTGGTATCTATCGCCTTTATGACAATTTAATGTAACTTCCCACGTGTTATTTTCGTAGTATTTATGTGCAATTATTTGGAAAGACCTTTTTCAGTCTTTGCAATTAGTTTACATTTTTATAAAATAATTTATAAAATAGGAAATTTTTATAACATTTTATAAAAAAATTTTATCGCGTAACATCAACTATTAAGCACATAAAATTTGTATACAGCAAAGGTTATATATATTCATTGTAATAAAATATAAATTTCTTTATATTGAGTTGGGGAAAAAGAAATCCATTATTTTTACGTGAACTTTTTGTAACTTCTTTCAGATTCGCTTTGTAAAAAGGTTTAAAACAGTTTTCATGTAGATTTTTATGTCTTGTGCGAAGCTACGACTGCTGACATGCTGTCAAGTATGATAATTTTTGATATTTTATAGACATTCTCGACGTTGTTGTATCCATGCGAGGTGCATCTTTAGCATCCAAATACCCAAACGGAATCGACGAAACCAAAATTGTGCGTAACTGGTTGTTACAGTCATATATAGGACGATAAACACCTTTCACAATTTTAGCCACCTGGTTAGCATTTTCGCCATTATAAAAGAAAACTAAAATGTATCGAATTTTCTGTTTGTTGTCTTCTATTTTTAAAACCTTGTACTGAATTAATCAAACAAAAAACTGCAAGAGAATATTTTAGTGTCAAGTGTCACCTTTCCAATGAGCATAAATTTGAAATTGTTTGATAGATACCTCACGAGATAGCGATCACTACAGACGTCTACCAAAAAAATAATGGATAACTTTTTCCCCAACCTAATATTTTCTCTTTCTCTCTCATTCAGTATCACTTAAGTTTTATATTTTTCCCTTGGAAAAACACAATACAAAAAACACATAAAAATGGACATTCATTTATGATAAACTGCTTAATTCTTTAGAATTTGCTTACAGTTTACTATTTTATTTTTTATAATATATGAACACGCAACTACTAAAATAATCCTAAAAAATTCTCCTTGAAAACATATTTAACAAACACTTTATTACTTTCAGTTGCGCGTCAGGCTAATTATTTGATTTCATAAAGCAAGACAAAACCTTTCATCGTTAAAGTCAAATTATTGCTCTGTAAGTCATGTAGCAATACTTTGCCTTACAATGCCTAACCACACCATCCTTCAGTCTAAATAAGCATGAATCAACTGGTTGGATATTATTACTCAACGCTTAACTTATCAAATAACTCATTGGCAATTCAGTGTCATTTTTTTTTTTTTTTTTTACAAATAGCATCACGCGAAATAATTATTCAAGTAGGTCAAGATTTTACAATATGAAACAGGTTTCCTGGAATGACCTCCAACAACCAAATATTCATCCGTGATTGACTGTTATTATTAAAGAAAAAAGAAATGATTTTCAGTTCTTTATCGGGAAAATTATCTTTTTCATTGTAAAATTAGTAATAAATGTCAAGAAATCGTTAGAAAAAAAAAACTTTCTAATAATGATAGTGTTTAACTAAATTACGTTTTACAATAAAGAATTTGTATATATTTTTTCCCATTGTGTATGATACTTACAACTAAATAAGCATAACTTTTTTTAACATTTTAAGTTAAATTATTTTTTATTGCATCAGATCGTAAAGAAAGTAGTAACAAATCTTTTATACTGAAATTAATTTTTGTTAAAACACCTCATGTATTGAACTGAACTATTAAAGCATATTTTTATTTAAATTTTTCTATAATATTTATTTATAATATTATAGAAAATAATAATATTATAGAATATAATATCATTATTTTCAATAGTATTTATATCATATATTAATATAATTTTAAATTAAAGTGAAACTGTATTTTCTATAAATTAAAATTTTATAAATACCAATATTTTAAATAAAATAATCGATAATAATTAATTATTAATTGTTTAAAGTTTGTGTTGTGTATGGTAACAAAATAACAGAAAATTTTACATTCTAACATACATTTAATTTCCAAAACTTTTAAATTGCATTTGAATGAGGAAATAAATACGTTGCTTAATATGTAATGAAATTTTTACGAGCTCCTGATAGTAAATTGCTTATGACTTAGAAATTTAAACTTTGTAATTGTTGTTTTATACTTTTCCAGCAATTATTGCTTTTACTTTTTTTATAAAATTTAAAATTAATGAAAAGTCAGTTTAACCCATTATGGGCATTTAACCGATTATTAGTTTAATTTTTAAATGAACAAGTGATATTATCTATCTCAGACTCAAAATTAAAACTTATTAGCATCTTAGAAAATGAATATTGCTTTAATGCATAAGCTTCATTGCATCGAATAAATCTTATAAAAATAACAAAATATGGAACAAATTTAAAGAATTAGAAGTTAATAAATCTATGTAATCAATTAAAAGTACGAAGCATGTTATAAACTTCTACTGTGTTAATACATTAATTAAATTAACCATTGAAATGTAAGAAGGAAAATTTGTAATTTTTTTCACTTTTAAATTTGTTGTTGTTGTTAATGACACTTGGTGACGCCAAGCCCGCTCGTCACAGAGACTTAGCGAATGAAGTCAGAGAGAGGGAGCGTCTTCCGTTTTTTTAATAGAGCACCCTCACTCGAAGGTGGAAGTACGACTTTTGGCTCATAGATGGCAGTACCACCTGAATCTTCCAATTTAGAGATGGAAACCAGTAAAGACCCAAAGCCTGGCTCCAACCACCCCCAGAGGTATTAATTTGTTATGAAAACATGGAGGACATTACGACACGACGGATTTAACGGGCCCCAGTCGCCATTAGTGAATACGACAGGTCTTCGGCTAAGCCGGGATTCGAACTCACCACCTTTTGCTAACGAGAATGACTCCCTAACTAACCAGGCCACCACGACCCTCCTTTAAATTTAATTTGGTAATGCAAAATTATTTTTATCCTTATACATTTTATAAAATACTTATTGGTGTTAAATGTATGGTTTCTTTAAATTTGTTTTAAAATTAAGCAAAATAATTCTTCCTTAGTGTTTAGATTTCTCATTCTAAAATTAGATATTCACATTCTATTTTGTTTACTTAAAAATGAATAACAGACGATTTGTATTTATTTATGGGATACTAATTATGTATATATTCATTTAGGCATGCTGTCAACTGTAGGCATGGTATGTTTTAAGGAAAGAAAAGCCGAGAATGATTCTGCTTCCTCTGAGTCCTATAAGAAAGCGGGTGCCATTCCGCTAACAGTGACAAACGTTCCAGAATATTGCATGTGGTGGGAAAGTGCTAACGTCGTTTTCGGAAGAACGAAAAATCCATACGACAACAGTAGGTCTGTCGGCGGAAGTACAGGTAATACATTTCTATCCCAGATTTTCATATGCAAAATGTTCTAGTGTATTTCAAAGTATGTCCTTCCATAAATTAACTCTGAATACTATAAAATATCGGATGTTTTGTCGTAAAATGGTTTAAAGTTGAGCAAGGTTTATGTGCGCACCCAAACAAGCATTTGCGTGACAGATGCGACCTTAACTTACAAGGTCTTAAGGTCATTACTATGCCTAATGGAATATTCGCATGCTTTGTAGATTGACACTGAAGTGGAATTTATGAAAATGATACCGGTCTTAAATTGTTTTTATAAATTATATTTCGGGTTACTTCTATATATGTGTATTTCAACTTTTCATTTGTTCTCTCAATTTATATGTGTATATTATGATAAGCCTAAGATGTCACGAATTAAATTTAAGAAATAAGCACTCTTCTTTCCTCGATAATAAAGTATTTTGAATAATATTAAAGTAAATTGTTCTCTCCAAGACACCTTTCAGAGTTGTTTTTCCAAGAAAGTTACTAATTATGATTGTATATTCGTTTATGTAAAACGAAATGCACCAATTTCTACAAAAATATGTCTATTTTCTTTATAGTCATTTATACCCTTTTATCCAATAATGCGACATTGTTTTCAATTTTTAGAAATTGTTTTAAAAAAGAATGATGTAAAATTACATTATAAATTGTAAGATAAAATAATACAATAATTTTTGATAGTTAAATAAGTGCAAAAACTTTAAAATTAATAGAAGTTATAGATTATTTTATGATCTAAAAATAAAAACTTAATCTTAAAGATTATGTATATTAATCTTTAAAATCTTTTTAATAAATTACTTTGCTTAAAACTAATGTACTTATAAATGATTGTATTTACGAACTCGTAGAGACTGATAAAATACAAATTAAAATCGAGAATTCATGAAATAGAAACATAAGTCTTAGATCTGAAAATTATTTTTTTTTATCAAACTACTCACTCTTCATGAATAAAATACTTTTAAAAAAATTATTTAGTATGCTTAATATAAGAAACATACGCAAAATAAAATTTATACTTTATACTTAAAAAAAATTATTTAGTATGCTTAATATAAAAAACATACGCAAAATAAAATTTATACTTTATACTTAAAAAAAATTCTTACTTTTATTTTATTTATGAAAAAAGTAATCTCTCATTATTAAATTTTTTATGTGTAGAAAAACATTTTATTTTTCTCAAAAAAGTACTTCAATCTTGTTTGTTAATCATTTGTTTCCTTTGTAAGCGATTGCAGCAATATATGATTTTTCTTTTTTGATGTCCGTAAGTTGTTTTCCATTATGTTCTCAATCATCCACTTTCGCACAAATTACATCTAATTTCACCTTCAAAAACTCTTTAAATGAATTTTTCAGCAGCATTGAATTTCTTTGTTGAAATTTTTGAATAAAATTCTCAATATTCTTGGCTTTCTACAATTATGATGTTTTCGTTATTAAAGATGCTCTTCAAAGTAGATTAGATGTTATTTTTCCTGCGATAACATTCAAAGAATAGATTGACAAGTTTAAAGCGACTAGAATGTCAATTTCATTAGACGATTTCAATAATCACTCTTTACAAAAGTATCTTGATTTGCACTTGAAAATATTGATTTTATATATATATATAAGGCGAAGATATTGATTATATATATTAGGCGGAAGAAATCCTACATGAATTGCCTGAAAAAAATCCAGGATTTTAACAGCAGTAGTGAAGCTAATTATCTAGAATTTGAAAGATTTAACGCTTTTCAATAAAAACGTGAATCAAAGTTTCGTAACCATAAAAATAAAAAAAGTAGGAAAAATTACGACGGAAAAAGTAAACGCAAACGAAAAATAAGTTCGCAAAAAAAGAGATTTTTTAAAATTTTAGTTCATAAATGGAAACTAAAATTATCATTAACTCTGTGGGAAACGTTAAGAATCAACTACTTGTTCATAAAATCGTTAGTGCTCATAAATTAGAATTTGTAAAAATGAACATCAAGTGCATTTACATAATATTCACTGATAGATTATGTAGATATTTTAAATTATATAAAATGTCGATTGAACAGAATAACATAAAAGAAGAAAAATGGAGAATCGATTGCTTTACTTAATATAATCTATTGCTAGGCATAAACTTTAATAGAAATTTAGTACAAAACCAAATATAATAAAGTATAATATTTTTGTATAAATCAAATAATAATTTTTAATTATAACAATTTAACGAAATTATAAAGTTAAATAATAATTACATAAATGGAGAAGTTAGAAATATTCCTTCAAACAGGCCTTAAGAAACATGCTTTAAAGCTATTCTATTATAAAAAAAATTTTTATTTGGTTGATCAGAATTTTTTATAGATGAAAATATAATAATTGGAATTTTATTTCCATTTTTGTGTAATATTATTATTAAATATGTGATTTTAGACCGCAAAGAAATTTATGTACACGTATTTTTTTCCTTTACGAATAATTGAATAATCTTTCCCAAATTAATTAAAAATGAACATATTTAAATTCTCCATTTAAAGTTTATATTTTGCTCGTTTACTTTATGAATTAAAAATTTTTTATTAATAATATAAAGAGAGTAAATGTGCCCATACAGGTAAATTTCAATCCAGAAAATTAAAGTTCTTGTAAACACAATTTTTTTTTTCTTCTTCTTCTTCTATTGACGCGATAGCCGCTGATGAGCGACGGCCTTCCTAAGAACTTTCTTCCATTTTGATCTATTTTTGGCAATTGATTTTCAATTATTTACTTTTAAGATCTTAAAATTTCCCTCTACACAATCCGTCCATCTCAACCTGGACCTACAAATTTTTCTAGTTCCCAAAGATTTATGATTGAAATTTTAAATGTTAATGAAATAAGGGGTTCATTCTGCACAAACTTTATGCCAGTAATCTTCATAAATTTGATGATATCTATATCTTTAAATAATTTGTACAGTTCAAAAGTACGTTACCGTGTCCAGACTTCATTTTCATTCACAGCCCCAAAGATTTTTCTCAAAACTTTTCGCTCAAATGTAGCTAGCTGCTTTTGTTTTAGTAACGATCCAAGTCTCAAATCCATATGTAAGCAAATACCTGTTTTTTTTTTTTTTTTTTTTTTTTTTTTTTTTTTTTTTTTTTTTTGAGTGCCAGCCAGGTTGGCAGTATGGGGTGAGCTACTCCACTTTTTCAACTAAACCATAATTTGGCGTGTAGTCTGACTTTCTCAGTACGCACATGCCATAGGTACCCGATTATAATGTATGCAACCATGCATACTTCATTCATACAAGGTGACAAAGACAGAAGAGAAGTACATCTATGCCCGAACCGGGATTCGAACCCAGGACCTTCCTATTCGCAGTCAGTCTCGCTGACCTCAAGACAGGGTGGGTGGCACACAGATCTGATAATTACTTTATATAATGTGATTTTAGTACTGTTTCTGATTAATTTAGATTATAGTAAGTTTTTTTTCAAATTTAAAATATTATTCCTTGACAAAATATTTTATCAAAAGTTTAAGTTATGCCTCATTTTAAAAATCTATGCCAATTTAGACTTTTTATATAATCCTAAATTGCTTCTAATAACAATTGAAAAAGTTATAATTTTTAATTTGCCTAAAATTTTATCTATTTCATTTATATTAATATATTTAACGCAATGGAAAAATAATTTACAGAGATTTTCAACAATTATATATTATTTTTAACCTTTATAAAAAGAAAAGAAATTTTAACGTATGAGCAAATCTGTTATTGTAAAATTCTATCCTATTGTTTTCAACAATGCACCATATATCAGTTTAAAATAATGAAGTAAGTTTCATAAATCTTTTTACTACATAGGTGATAAGAAAAACATCAAAATAAAACAGTTTAGGAAAACTTCAAAACTGACGTCTAAAGCAGTGATAAAGCTGTATTTATATAATAATATTTTAAAGAATTATCTGAATATCTTTGTTTTTTCTAAATAATTCAAAGTAAAATTTTTTATAAATATAAGTATGCATACAATAAATATATGATTTTAATGTTATTTTTAAATTGTTTCAATGAATCCATTAACAGACATTTTCTTAACTAGAATTGTACCATAAAAAATAATTCTTTAAGATTCAACTATCTACAATTTAAACTGCAATTGTGTTGAATATATTACATTTGTTCAAATAATATGATTTACAAAAAGGACCGAGCATGTTTTTTATAAACATTTATCGTATTTTTATGTGAAATATTGAAAATGTAACACAAATTCTCTAACACGTAATTATAATTCTCTTTGTAAGGGAATTATAATTACGGATTATATCCCTAATGTAATAAGAAACTATTTTTTTAATTTCCTTCAATCTTAATTTCTTCTATAATTTCTTCCTTAATTACTATCCAGCTCCGTAGCCCTTGGCGTATTTTGCTTTTTCCTGTTATAGAATTCCACAATGCTTTATCCCCAGATTTTTCAAACATTTTAATTTCATCTTTTTCTAATTTTCGTTAATTTATTCCTGTCATTTCAGCGAAAATTTTCAAATTTTCCTGGGATTGAAAATATATGATTAATTTATACATCTAATCTTAATATTCATCACAATAAATAACTTGGAAAAAATTCCTAAAGTTTTAGAAAACTTTTATGAAAAATATCAGAGAAAATCATCAGCATTGGCACGACAGCCCTTTGTGGGCCTTCCTCAGAAGCTTTTCCCAATTTGCCTTTCTCCCAGCAATGGATCTCCAGTTCTTTACTTTTAGGATGGCAAAGTTCTCATTCACACAGTCTTTCCATCTCTTTTTGGGCCTTTCTCTTGGTCTTTTATTAGAGGGGGTTGCATTAAAAACTTTTAATGCTGTTCGTTCTGGGCTCAATCAGAGAAAATATTTTACCATATTTTTTCACACGAATAATAGTCAATGAATTATTTTACAAGAATTTAAAATAAGAATGGATTTCCTCCTTTTAATGTATATTTTTGAATTTTTAGTGTTTCAATGTATTTTTTATTGTTTAATATCCTCCATTCCTAGCGACTGCTAGACAAGGTCCATGAGATTATTAACCCTCAAAAAGTCCAAAAACTTTAAAGGATTAAGTCGTCGCGGGAAAGTTGAAGACAGTCCAAAATGTGTTCCGGGGGAAGCATTTTCTGAAGCTCACTTGTTGCATGTTGGAAAATATTCTGACCTTTATAGAAACAAAGCCCCCTCAAGTGGCCATTGGCAAATCTGGAAAGAGTAGTCTGAACTTTTTGGTCGCAAGTGAGGCCTAGAGAACCACCAGGGCTAGTTCTTGTGTACCATTATATTATTGGATGGTTTTTCCAAATCTTATCAAAATCCTTTTCATGTTATGAGGCTTAGTAGTAGTTTCTGTTTGATGAGCACCCGAAAGTAGAACACTTACTTGGCTCGTCCCCTTCTAGTATTAGCTGAGCAAAATTGTCTGGCCTTCACCCCTAGGGTAGTGATTCTAGTATTAAACTACTGACGTACATTATCATGTATTTTCTGTGATAAATATTTTTTTT
>JAPDSC010023586.1:0-40225 GCA_026290005.1 Latrodectus geometricus
AAATCTGAGAAAAATCAAGTTTATATTATGTTGGGGAAAAAGTAATCTATTAATTTTTCGGTAGACGTCTGTAGTGATTGCTATCTCGTGAGGTATCTATCAAACAATTTCAAATTTATGCTCGTTGGAAAGGTGACATTGGACACTAAAATATCCTCTTGCGGTTTTTTGTTTGATTCATTCAGTTACGAGTACAAGGTTTTAAAAATGGAAGACAACCAACAGAAAATTCGATACATTTTCGTTTTTCTCTTGTAACGGCGAAAAAGATAGCCGGGTGGCTAAAATGGTGAAAGGTGTTTATCGTCCTATATAAGACTGTAACAACCCGTTACGCACAATTTTTGTTTCGTCGATTCCGTTCGGGTGTTTTTGATGTTAGAGATGCACCTCGCATGTGGATACAGCATCGTCGAAAATGTCTATAAAATATCAAAAATGATCGAAGTTAACCGCATGTCAGCAGTCGTAACGCGCAAGTCCTAAAAATCTACATGAAAGCTGTTTTAAACCTTTTTACAAAGCGAATTCAAAAGAAGTTACATAAGGTTCACGTAAAAATAATGGATTTCTTTTTCCCCAACCTAATGTAATCGCTCGAAAACGAACAAATTTAGGTACCTAATAAATAAGCTGGTGGGAAAACTTAAGAGACAATGTAAATTTTAATTAGATAGCCATGATCTTGAAGAAAAGAGGCTCTTGCGATCACTACAATGAGCACGCAATTTAGTATAAAGTTCGTGTACTGTTAGGAACTGTTAGGGACTGTTAGGAAAGAATCGCCTCAGGGAACGTGAGAGAACGCTAATGTGTGTGTGGTCGGAGATCAAGACTACATTAAAAAAGGACAGCAAAGGACAAGAGAATAAAAGGTGAAAGAAAGGACAGAGACGCAACTTCGATACAAATGCAGTTGAGTTCTTTTGTGAGCTAAAAGAAACTACCCTGACAACTTCATACGTAAAAGGAGAAAACGAAATCTAGAAAGGGGAGTAATGTACTCAAAAATGTCGTTCAGCATGCTTGAAGAGTCTTCCGAACAGCTGTTAAGAAGGTTGATGGCGGCCTCCCTAGGGATAGAACTGCGGTAGATGACCTGGTATATAGTCCTATACTCCTGTGTTGTAGTTTATCGTGTCCAAACGTCTTCATAAAGGATGCCAATTCGCCCAACGTCCTAAACGCAGCATCTTTTAGAAAGTTAACGCCTACGTTTAGAATGGTACAGAGGAGCACAAAACATATCATCAATAGAGTCGTGTTCTCTTTACAGATGAAAAGTCTATTTACAAATCATATTTATTTACAGAATTAGGATTTATAAAGCTAATGCTGTATATTAGGATGGGGAAAAAGAAATCCATTATAAACTTCAAGGCTTTATTTGCATGTTTTTGATCAGCTTGGGGCAAGTGATTTCAAAATGCTGATGTTTTGTTTCTGGACTGCTAACATGCTGGCCAAATTCGGACATTTTTGTGATTTTATTGATAGTTTCGATGATGGGCCTTTTAGCATCAAATGCATCTGAATGAAAATGATGGAACCAAAGTGACTCGTCATTGGTTGTTACAATATCAGTACCAAAGACACCATTCCAGATTTCCAACTGCCTGACTTTTATTTTTGCTTTTATGAAAGAAAAACTGTGAATGTTTTGCGTTTTCTCCTTGCTGACTTCTATTTTTAACACCCTGCACCTTATAACTGAATGGACCAAAGAAAAAAAGCAACGAACATTTTTTTAGTGCGAGGTGTGATCTGTCAAACGAGCATAAATCTGAAATTCTATGATTGATATAGAACGAGATATCAAAGAATACAATCATCGACCGAAAAAATAATTTCTTTTTCCATAACCTATTATAATGAAATCTTCCTCGTTAAAAAATGACTTACTTCTGGGCAGTTGTCAGGCATCATGGGACAGCTCTGTCCGCGATAAGTGATGTACGATCCATTCTCTCTCACACTGCACTCCGCAGTGTAGCATGGTTTATCTAAGGAAGCCCAAGTCTCACCATCCTGCAAAGTATAAAGACATTCTTTAAATAATTCTAAAGAATAAAATCAGAAATTCATTAACTGCTGTGATTCATGGCACACTTCATGGACAAGGTTTTTATAGCTTTTTTTGTTTATATGCTATTTGGTACTACTGACATGTAAGTCTTTTGGTATATGTTAGTTGGCGATAAAAAATATCGCCAAATTTACGTTATTCTGCAAAACAAATACTTTTAAAAATCAATGCCAATTTTATTAATGGGCATTGATTGTAAATTATTTAATAATCTTAATTGTAAATTAGCAAGTAAACTATAAAATTATAGGGTAAAACTATACTTTAGGGTGCTCTTTGGTGAACTTGGAGATTTATTTATTTATTTATTTATTTATTTTTTTTATTTTTTGCGCCATTCTTGTTCGGGCCGATTACAGTGCTAACAGATATGGTTGAACATTAAAAAAATAACGCAACCTTCTTTGGATTTTTCAAAATTCTAAAAACGATAAACCAATCAGAGCATCGACTGGATCTAAACCAATCAGAACACGATTCGGTTTTGCCCAGCTTGGCGATCAATCGTGATCACAACTTGACGAGAATCAAAGGGGCACCCTAAAGTATATTTTAGGATTTTTAAGCTAAAAGTAAATAAACATATACAACTATAAAATTTGAATGGCATTATGAAAAATGATAATAAATAAAAACATATCCCATGAATTAAATTTTCTAATAATGAATAAGATAAAATATATTGTTTAGTTTTATATATTAATAGAGAATATTCTTCATGATTATGATGAATTTATACGTCCTGGTTATGAAGAGGGTAGGAAAAGACGCTAACTGTATTCCTCAGACTCAATAACTTGCCAAAAGGAATAGATAACAAGATTTTTTGCAAAGATATTATATACATACTTGATATATAACACCCTGTTCTTCACAAGCGACAGCTTTACAGATTCCACAGCATTTATCTGAACCTGGAGGGGCTGGGACATACTTGGCATACTAAAGAAACAAAATATTTACAGTGAGATTTGTACCACAAGAAAGTTTTAAACAGAGTTTAAGGATTATTGAAGGTAATAGAAAAAAGTGATAAATGTCAGGAAAATCATCTGCACTAAAATTAGGGCAAAGTTTAGTGCAGATAAGTATGCACTAAACTTACAGCTGGGCAGTCCTCTCGGCAGCTGGTGGTGGTGGTCAAAATGGTGGCTTCTCCTTTCTTATCGGTGACGCAGCTGTACGTGATGCAAGGGTTGCCATCGGGTGAGGGCCACTTCTCATCGATCTGAAACAAAAGATTTAAAGATATTTTATTTCCTGAAATTCAAAATTTTTATTCTATGATTAAACTGAGAATCTTTAAGAGAATCATCAGTTTTCAGGTACGGAATCTGTTCAACCACTTTGGAAAGATGAGTCACGCGCATCGTAATGCTTTTGTCACAGAATCGCCAACGACGTAGTATGTACGTCGTCATGCGATTCGCACACGAAAAAAAAAAACGACGTACATGGCACATCGAGTGGGATTGTTTACCACAGCATAGAGTATCATTGCACTGTATAGCGTACAGTTAGGAATATTTAACCCATATTCTCATGCATCGGTGAATTCTTTGCCAGCACAAGTGCTTAAGACCATAAGGTTAATGGTAAAAGTACCTCGGTTTATCGAAATAAGAAATTACTTGCTGTCTAACAGTTTTCGGTTTTCTTGTAGACGATGCAGTTTGTTTTAATGAAGGGGATCGTTTTACACAAAAATCACTTACACATAAACCACTTGAAGTATTATCGTTAAAAGGAATGGAAAACAATTACTATTTGTGTGAAGCATACGCAATTTCTGGAGCATAATAAAAAGCATAGCATAACGTATGGAAAAAGTTGAAGAGCAATTATTTAAGTATCTACAAAAAAAAAAAAAAATAAAATAATATGTTGATATAATAAGCATAATAGTATATTTATACTAAATAGTAGCAGTTGTATTTAAAAAATAAAATAAGGCACTTGCGATTTGCAAATGAAATGTGTAATCCCTCGTTGGAACTGTTACACGCGATGTTTAAATCTTATACAATTATCTCTCTTGACATACATAACACAATGAATGTACACTAAAAATTTAAAATACTCATAAGTAAAAAAAAAAAGATCTAGTCACAAACTGAGACAAGAATTTTAAAAAATAATAAATGGAATATGTAAACTGATGTAAATTATGGATAATTCGTGCCTTAAGAAATAGATAATTTCTTTATTCTGAGATTCATGGACATTAAATATCATAAAACATAAGATTTGATTGACAGTCGTTGGCAATTTCAACAAGTCGTTGGCAATTTCAATAAGTCGTTGGCAATTTTAATAAGTCGTTGGCAATTCCAACATTATTTATGATTGATCCTAAATAGAACAAGATCCGTGTAAAATATTAAATTTATAGCTTAATTATATTAAATTACAACATTTAGATTTCAACATTAACATTTCATACCTTATATTCTACTCCATTAGATTTGCACGCCACACGTTGGTAATCGGGACAACATACTCCGGGGACATGGACTTCGACGCGGACGTATTTCTATATCACCCATGAAAGAACAAAACAAATTAAGAAAAAAAAAAAAAGAATAAAGATACGTAAAAATTATAGAAGATGTATAAATATACCTTACCTCAAAATCTGGGAATTCACTTAAACGTAGGCACTTTTCCACGCGGCAATTAAGATCGTAATGACCTTTCTCTGCATTGCAAGTGCAATTACGACAAAGTCCATCCCTCCATGTTGATCCAGGCTAAATGCAAGACACAATTGTTATATTTAATAAAATTTAAATCAATTCATATACATTATATATGTATATAATATGAATATACAGTAGAACTTCATTAATCCGCTCTGATTGGGGCTTCATGTTATCCGCATTAATAAAAGTATGTGGATTAAACAAAATAACTTTAAGTTGAGCCAAGATACATAAGCAAACTACTGCTTTTTTCTTTATTTTCTATATCTAACTATTTTATTCTTGATTTTTGTTAAAAAAAATCACTAATTTACCTTTAAAATATTTGTTTCTAAATTTCACCAAATTCGATTCAGTAGTAAATAAAATCGGTACTCTTGATAAGGAATTTAAAAATTTTATATATATAAAAATATAGATAGTTAAATTCTTATAATGACTTTATCAGTCACTTTAATATCTCATACAATACTTTTATATTAGATAGAAAACAAATGAATGGGCAATGAATGACAATGAAAGCATTATTGGAGAATTAATTTTTCAAAAGAATTTAATACGTTATTTTGCAAAAATAAATAATAACGATGCAGAAGATAGTTATAAATACTAAATACTTGAGCCGAATAAATATCAGAATTGCTAGTATGTTTGTGTTAGCATTTATATTAAATTATATCGGATTATAATTCTATCAATTTTCTGTAAAACACTCAAGAATTTTCGAATAATAATGAAACACTAGTTTGATTTAAATTTTATTATTAACATTCTCGAAGTTTAAGGAAGGAAATAAAACGAGTCACAAATGTTTATTAATGAGTATATTTTGATAATTGAATAAAATTACCTCAAATTCGACATTATAGTAGTCTTCCGGGGCAAGAGGGCGTTGAGTTCCATCCACAACTTCGTACTCATACTGGTAGACGCAGACGTTCTTCTTAGACACGCAAGAATATTTCGTGCAGCACTTCCCTTCGTACAATCCAAGTTCGAAGCCGGGTCCACATTCGGGTGGCAAGGCGCACCGCTCGGGGTAGCACTTGGTCTTGTAGTGTGGGCAGCAATCTTCAGTCTCGATGGTGAAGTCCTCGCCTTCCTCCATCAGCGGCTTCAGAGATGGGGGACAAAGGTCAGGCATGCACTCTGCAAAAGAAAGCACAGTACTAAACATGGTTAATTATGAACTAAACATGGTTTCGCAATTTTTCATTTCTCCGAGCAATTTATTTTGTTATTACCATATCATGTGCTTTGAACTAGATTGAAAGCACTTTAAACCACAGAAATCTAATTTAAAAACAGCTCTCACTGATTTCTGTGAAAGAGAATATTAGGAAGAACTTCAGCTATTTATTTCATAAAATACATTATCTTTCTTAACTGAAAAATAAATACTTTTGTATCAATTACGTATGCTACTTTTTTGTATTTCTTCTTTTTCTTATATAGTACTATAGCCTTTTGCAGGCAAAGGCTGTCTCTAAAAATGTCTTCCATCGGGAACCAACCGCTGATAAATTTCTCCAAGTAGACTGCAGTTTCATTCAGCGTTTTCTCCACCATATCAATTCATCTGGTGTTAGGTCTAAACTTTTTCCTTTTTCCATCAACTTTTTGAAATGTAACTTTTTTTTATTGGGTTTAAATCATTGTATCTATAAATGTGTTCCAACCATCTTAACTGATAGATCTTTATAGATTTCATAATATTAAGCTCTCCGAATTTAGAGTATATTTCATGATCATAACGGATTCTCCACACTCCGTTTTCTTTGTATTTTTTAGCCTAATTTATTTGTCATAACCTACCGATTTGTTGTAAATCAGTTTTACAATAATCTTCTTGATTGATTCTAATATCTTGATGACTTTAATGACTGGACTGTAAAGTCTGGGATGGGTTCTGTTTCCAGATTTCTCTGCCACCAGTGTTCCTCTTCAATTTGGTTATCATCAAGCACTTCAGGCCATTGAACACATCCATCTTCTGTTTGGTCTTCCCCTTGGTTCGTTGCACATTGGCATCCAGTATTAGAATGTTGCTATACGATTATCAGTTTGTCTCTCGATGTGGCCGAGCCAAGATAAACCTTGTGCCTTAGTAAATTTCATTATATTTTAGCCTTTAATGAGTGCTTCTATGTCAGGATTAGTTCTTATTCTCCATAGATTACTACTTACCTGAATGGGTCTACATATCTTTCTCAATATTTTACGTTTAAATACTCTTGAGTTATCAATATCTTTTAAGGTCAATTTTCAAGTCTCCCAAGTATGTGCCAACACAGGCCGTATAATTGTGTTTTGTATACCTTTAGTTTGATTATTTTAGAGATTAGTTTATTACTTAAAAGATGTCAATACGAAAAAAAAGCATCCTCCTTCACAATTCTGCAACTAATCTCTTCTGAAATTATGTTTGAAACTTCAATGATTGACCCTAAGTACAGTTTTACCGTCTCATTTGCATATGCAGAATGCCAAAAATGTTCTTAACCTAACAGTGTTTTAAATATCAGTATTCTTTTAAACGCGTAAAAGAACAGTTAATTCAGAACAGATACTATAAAATAATATACAACCGGTGACGAAGTATCGACAATGTATGTATTACGACACATTAACATATTTAAAAATCGCATTCCTTTAAACGCGTAAAGGAACAGTTAATTCAGAACAGATACTATAAAATAATATACGACCGGTGACGAAGTATCGACAATCTATGTATTACGACAATAGTGATTACGACACATTAACACATATAAAAATCGCATTCTTTGAGATAGTTTATATCCTACATGATGTTTTTCCTGTTATTGACATAAAGTAAGTTAAATTAGCAAGTCGCGATGCAAGCACGACGGACAGTGCGTAATCTGACTAATCTAAGCTCATATCAGAGGAGAGATTCTGTACTTACTGCATTGATAGACAGGACAGCCGTTCAAGTAGTCCAACACCTGCGCCTCCCCCTCCCTGCACTCCGGGAACTGTGGCTCGGGGCAATGCAGCTCCTCCATTTCTCCTGAAAGACAATCACATTTGAATTTAAGCAACATTAGAGGATATTTTACCGGTGTTAAATTCTTACAACATGTTAACTATTCATTTTGTTTATAAATCAAAAGGTAATAACTGAAAAATGACATATTTAGTTAACGAAATATATTTTCAAATACCTAAATGTTATTTTAATTGGTATAAAAGTTAATTCTGAAAAGTAACCAAGGGGTTGTCTCCTCGATTACAGCACTCTCTGGTAATAGGTAAAAAGAAACTCCACCTCATTGCTCTTGTTGTGTTTTGGAGGTAATTGCATCTTTGGTAAAAAACAATGTAGGAAATATACTCTACCGAGAAAATGTTGCTTCATTTATAAATTTTTTTGCTGCAATGATGGAACATTGCAGCAAAAACAAAATGTTGCTACTGATGATATAACCTAGAAGTTTTCTTAAGCAGCATTTGGGTTGGTTCAATGTTGGACAAAAACTTAATCCGAGATGAAGTAAAAAAGGAGTTCTAAATCACCATAGAATTTTGAGTTCGGTTTGATTTGCAGAATAAAACTGATTCGACTAATACCTAGAGTAGTTCAAAATGTATTTCGAGCCACAACCTCAAAGTGGGATTCGAATTCACGGACAGTTGAACTGAAGACCACAACGCTAAATGTTTTAGATAGAAGCAAATCTCAAATCTTGTTTGTTATTTGCATCAAGTGACATTGTGATCTGTTTTACAAAAACAAAGATCTGTAATTCTTTCTGCTTAAAAAGAGAAAAAAGTTCTCCTTAAAGCTAGTGATGACTGCTGGCAAAAGAAACAACATCGTTTCTGTTAAAAGAAATTGAATTGTGTGTAGGGAAATATGTAATAATAAGTATTTCAATTATGCATCATCTTATTGATGTGCATTCTTAGATGTAATTTATTAAAGCATTTAAATGAAGTTTTGTTGATCACTTACTGAGACAAGTTTAAGTCAGTCAAAACTGTCTTGTTTTACTAACATTCAGAAATATTTCCTGAGTGACAGTTTTTTCATGAAACTATTCTAACATGTTATGAAATCTTGTTACCCTGTTGAAGAAAACCATTGATCTCGTGCCTCAGTGTCAACGAGTTCGATAACCAGACCAGCCTAAGACCATCTTTCTGAGATTAATGAAGTTTCAAACATGCATAGCGGGGGAGCCAATCCTGGATTGTACCTTAAATTTAATGGGTTTGAAATACTCACCCATCACAAAGTACCTCATAATTTTGAACCACGGTCAGGTGACGAGATCACACCTGAGTTGGCACCCGCCTCTCCACATCCATGCCACACCAACGGAAGGACTTTTGACGTCTCAGGTGAACGTGGACACGTTCCCAACATACGGAGCTCCAGCAACCCAGTGAGAGAGAAAGTGGTCATCCACCCAATCACAGTCCACAGCAAATGATACTTAATTTTTCTGATCTTAATGGAAAGCAGCATGAAGCTACTGGACCACTAGAGCTCTTAGTAAAGCTTAGTATGTCTGGAGAGAAGGTTTTCAACATCATTATTATCTCCCATGGTTCAAAATGCAGAGAGGTTTGGCTGCTTTTAACGGCTTTGGCGATGAGATTACCAAAAAGATACCCAATAATTCAAGCCGCCCAACCTGTCTAGTGGTTAGTGTAACTGACTACGGATGGGGAGGACCTGGGTTCGAATCCCGGCTCGGGCATGGATGTACTTTCTCTGTGTTTCTTGTCCTTTCCTCAGATGATGGATGAATGTGGCCCGCCCTATAAACGGGTTTGTGGTGGTGTGGAGTGGGCGATGCTACTCGTACCTCCGTGACTTGGTTCACAGGTGCCCATCGGGTAACGATAAAATGAGTAGCAGTTTCCGGCCTTGTTGCGGGTAATGGGCTAATGTACGTATGTACTTACTCAAGGGTGCCCTCCATTAGAAATTAAAAAAAAATTAATTTCACTTTGAAGAAATCTGGTATTCACTAATTCAATGTACATATTGAAGCACTTATGCATGGGCCACCATATTTGCATGTTAGCCTCCTATCCTGTCTAGTGATCAGCATATCTGACTACGGATGGGAAGGGCCTGGGTTCGAACCCCGGCTCGGGCATGGATGTACTTTCGCTTTCCATCTGTGTTTTTCTTGTCCTTTCCTGAGATGATGCATGAATGCGGCCTGCTCTATAAACGGGTTTGTGGTGGTGTGACTTGTGGTAATGCTATTCACCTCCGTGACTTGGTTCACAGGTGCCCACTGGGTAACGATGAATGAGTAGCAATTTCTGGCCTTGTTGTGGCGAAGGGTTAATCACCCAGTGCTTGCCATTATTAAAAAATATTTGCATGTAAATATCAAAATAAATATGGAAGTACAAATCAGTTATAAAACTGGTACCGAGCTTGAAATGATCTGCCTATTCTAATACGGTGAAAGATTAATGGAGATATGAATTGAATCTAATTTCCCTATATTATTACATAAATATTAAAGCTTATAAAAATGTTCAATTTCTTAAGATATAATCGTCTTATGAACATTTTCAACTCACTGCAACGGTAGCTGTCACAGCAAACGTTGGCGTGGCGGTCCACCTTCTCGAGCGTCTCCTTCTCCTTGCAGATGGGGGGATCTGGGCATTTCGTCTCGGTGCAGACGGTGGACAGATCACTCCTGCACTCGCACGTCTCGCAGGGTCCGAGACTCCAGACGTCGCCAACAATGTGTCCCAGCGCGTCGCATGTCTCGCAGGTGATGGCATCGACGCATTTGCCCAACTTCAGCACCTGACCTTCGGGGCAGTTGCAGGTGTACAGGGGCATCAGGTCGCAGTCGTCTGCCTGGTAGTTCTTGTAATTCTCACACGTCTTCGGACAGGCTGACGTGCATTCGAAAATCATGCCTTCTGGACAACTGTTTTCTGAAATGAATAAAAAATATGACCGACTTATTATATTCATTGCAAAATTTTTTAATTAATATTCATTACTCCAGATTTCTAGATTCAGTCAAGTGCTGACCATACTCATGGAAAGTAGTTTTGTGTTATCGTTTGCATTCGTATTTTCTTATTGGAGAAAAACTGAATTTTCCCGTTTGTAGGTTTTTAGAATAAATAATTTAGGAGAAATAAGTTGCATTGTCATTTTGTGTATGAAATTATTTTAAGTAAAATATATATGTCTTTTAGTGTTTATTTTTCTATTTTTCGGACTTATTTCTTGTTTGACGGAGAGTTAATTATAGATTTTTGTGTTTGTTGATAAACGAATATAGTAAAAAAATAGAACTTTCCTTCTTTTTAATTTCCGATTAATTAATTTTTAGCTCCAAAAAATGCATTCTTATTTTGCTTGAAAAAATGTATGTTTCTTTTTCGGATTTATTTGCAGTTTGTTAGCGTATTAAATAAAATGCCGAATTTTAAGAACCTACGAAATATTTCCCCAACTATTAAAGTTTCCGTAGATTTTATCAAGATTTAACAAAACCACATATTTCTTTTTAGAACAATGTAAATTCAGAGTGCCAGGGTTTCATTGTTCATTAATTGATTGGATGTTATGAATTTTAAAAAATTAGTTAGTTATTAAATCTACCACGAATGTTATCAGGATTCAATGCAGTCAGCAATAGCTTATTTTTAGAGTAGTGTAAATGCAGAAACTTGTGAGAATTTCATGGTTCATTAATTAACGAGACGTCAGAAATTTGAAGAGCCTATTAATATAGCGTCGACAGCCGAAACTGTCGTGAGCTATCTCAGGATTTCTCACGCAAAAAATTTCATTCTCAGAACAAGATTCTGTAGAATTTCGCAATTCATTAATTGGCGCGAACTTATAAATTTCTTATTACAGAATGATTAAATGCATTAATCCCCTACTTCACCAACTTGGCAATAAATACACCAAGCATGGTAAACCGGACGTTTTTATCCTTAATGAGCTCTTTATGACAACCTCCGGATGAAATAATTTGAAGCGCTTTTTCGCGCATGCTCATTAATAATTGGTTTTTTCTTTTAGCATTTTCATTGGTCGTTAATTAGTTTCATTTTGATAAATCGGTCATTTTCATTGGTTGCTAATTGCTTTTGAAAAATCACTAAAAATCGTATTCCGTTATCGCCATGGCAACAGTTTTTGAAAACGCGCCAATTACGGGACCCACATCACACTATCGCCAAGTTGGCAGAGTAGGGGACCTAAAGCGCATTTTCACCATTAAATGATCACAAACTTTAACAGTGGGTTGTTACAATCCCTAAGAACCAAAGTTCATTCTAAATGAGAAAAGAAAACGAAAAAGAAGAATAGCGGATGGGGAAGACGCTTACCACAACCGCTGAGTTTCAACCATTCCACCAGGGAGATGCCCCTCTCGCAGCACTGCTGCGCGTACTGGAACTTGGATCGACACATGGAGGCCTCCGGCTTGTGACTGTAGGACACGTCGTTCTGACACGATTGCGAGTACTGGCTGGGGTTGAGAAACACCTCGCAAGGGCTGATAGTGAAGTTGCAGATTCCAGGGGGTGGCTCCGGCACTTCCACCTTGGGTAGCTCACACTGCTCCCTCCTCTCGTTCTCCTCCAGCCAGCTGTAGGCGAAATCATCGATGTCTTCGGTCACGTAACCATCCCTGTGGTAAAGGTCATCGGATCGGACAAAGTTGCACACACCTTCAAGAAACACAAATTAAGACAGTTCAATTATTACATCTTAAACTTACTTAGATAAAATGTTTTTTCTGGCAAATATTTGATTGATATACATCCTGTATGGTCAAGGTTACCATAATAGAGATATTCAAAAATACCAGTTCGTTTATGGCAAGGGTGGCCAAGACGTCGATCACGGTCGACTAGTAGACCGCAAAGACATTTTAAATAATCCACGTGACCATCCCGATAATGACCTCGGATATTAACAATTTAATTTATGACTTATGACATAGAATCAAGGAATTATTTAAAATAAAAATTTATTACAGTCTACGCTTTAAAACCCAAAACAAACTGTGCAAAGATTCACGATTTAAAACCTAAAACGGACATGATGAGCGTGATTAAAACATTAAAAAAAAAACTATAGAAAGGTATGTATCTCAATTAAGAAAACATGAATCGAGAAACTTCAAAAACGTGGAGGAAGAGTGCACCCATAATCCAAACCGAGACTTCGAAGATTTCGCTTAATACTTAATTGTTTTGTTTGAAGAATTTGAAAGAAGATTCGCTGACTTAATTAGGTTGAAATAAATAAATTTTATGATATTTCCATTCAATGAAAATTGCAAATTTGATGGACATTGTCACGATGAAAATGTCAACATTGATGGGCAACGTATCTGAAAAAATGGGACATTTAATAGATATCACATCAGTCACGGTCGAGGAAGAAATTATTAAATTAAGATGCGATATATTTCTTAAATCCAGAGCTCTAGCGATACTGATTTTTGGAAATTAATTTCTGAGGAAACCTTTCCCAATATTTACAAATTGATTTTGTATTTGAAATCAGACTTTGGATCGACGTATCTTTGAGAATCTACTGTTTCAACCATGAACAAAAAACAAACATTGGTCACATTTAACTAATGAACATTTAATTTCGTGTTTACGCATTGCAGTAAGCTCGTACCAGCCACAATATGATAAACTTGTTGCAGATATACATTGCCAAATTTCAACTAAACGAAGTGAATAGGATGGTCACTTTTTGATATATGAATACTTTGATTATTTTACTCTGTAAACTTTTATTTTGTAAATATTAATATTAAGTTTCTTTTTTTTTTTTTATAGAAAACTTACATAATTTACCGTTTTTTCTTGTTACCGAAAATAAATCTGTAAATTAATTTAGCTCTGCCATTGGTAGACCACCTTCTATTTTTTAAATTTGGAGTAGACCCCGGATCCCAAAAGTTTGGCCACCCCTGGTTTATGGTGTTCTTCATTATTAGAGATTATTAACGGGCCCAAATAGTAATATCTTATTTGAGAAGATATTCTTAACCTTTCTGAGATCGATAATCACTTTATATTGGATAATTTTAAATGATACATTGAAATAAATTTTCACGCATTTAAATAAGAACTGTGCGTGTTTGAATCTCTTCAGAAAATCAAGTTTATGTTTATAATTTCTAAAAATAAAATTTATGAATCACCGGGCATCAAGAAAGCCTGGCTGGAAATGACGTTGTTTTCTTGATAGGAGATCACGGGTTCGATACTCAGTCCATGATATACTTCCTGGTAGAACCTATGCATGTTAATCTTTCGTAGTGCTAAATATACTTTCACTGTTGCGGGGAAAGGAACGTGTCAACTCAGATTTTGACCTCCAAATTTGATCTGAATTCAAAATTAACAGACGATTTATTGTGTTTACAGATTTCTGACCCCAGAAATAGCCAATCCAAATAACTTAACATAATTAAACGGACTGACCATTGATGAAGCTTAATTTCTGGATTCCCAAATGGTTAATGAAATAAAACAGTTTAGTATAAATGTTTTTAAATTTATAACTATTACTAAAAATTTTGTTTCAATTATTATAATTTGTGTAATAAAACTTCGATTGTGCGACACACAAACCCCTTTTCAACTACCTTTAGAGTATATTACAAGCCACAACATTAGATAAGCGATCTGACTCACCGCAGAGTCCTTCTGTCTTGTTGAAGTAGTAGAAGGCGGGCAGCTCGATGTTGTAGCCGTACATCTGGTCGAAGTAGCGGACAGCGAGGTTGATGGGCTTGATGTGGATGATGGTGCTTTTCCCGGGCACCATCGTGATACTGATGTTGTTGTACTCCAGAGGAGAATCTTCAGCTTTTAAGTCCACTCCATCGTAATACACCTGTTGCAAACATTGATGAGACACATTTATATTATACATTTCTCTTATAGATATGAATCAAAACTACTACGCAATTTTGGGTTAGCCTATACTTGAGGGTGCCCCCTTGATTCTCGCCAAATTGTGATTGCAGTTGATCGCCAAGCTAGGCATATCAATCATTGCAATTTCATTGTGTTTTGAGCATACCTGTCTGCACGGTGTTCAGCGTGAACAGAAATGACGCCAAACAAAATTCGCCAATTTTGCCAAGGCACCCTCAAATATAGTTTTACCCAGTTTTGATATTCAATTTTTAACTAATATATAAAAATTTTTTAAAATCAGCTCCTACTTAGGTCAACAATAAAAATTCTTTTTCAGTTATTTTTTGTTATATTTCGCATTATCCGTTTATGAAGGATCGATACCGTTAACTCAGATTATTTATTTAGTTTATTGCTCTGATTATTTTTATGCTTCGACGAGATTTGATATGAAAATATGAAGTTTCTACGCCATAGCACTCTACCATCTTTGCTATTACAAGACAAATTTTTCATTTTACTATATTGCAGAAAATCCTTTATAAATAACTTTCATGCATTTTTTTTAAATTAAAAAAATCTCTTTCTCCTTCATTTATTGCAAAAAGTTGAATTTACAAAGGAAGTAATAAACTCATTTACAAGACAATAAAAATAAATACATTTATGAATTTAAGAAATGTAAAGATAAAGGTAGTAACTATCGATACCAATAGATGGCACCACTACACAATTACTGTATTATACTCCTAAAAGGAAGTCCTTCTGTTCAGAAGGACTTCCATTTAGGGAGCCAATGTGAAAATCGTATACAAACACATGAGGACTATGACCCGGGTATTCCAGTGTCTCAACAGTTCCAATCTGACAAAAAAGAGCAACCATCAGACTTTTGCAAGCAGCAGAATAAAGAGTTTTACCAAATGGTATATTCACAAAGTTAAAAGATGGTAGGATAAATCCTCGAAGCTATTTCGAATGTTTGCCAATGAAAATATGGATCGAACGGAAACCTTTTAATCGTTTTCATAATATAAAAACAAAATACAAGTCACCCTTTGCCCCAGAAGAAGAAGGGTTGCTTACCGGCTTATTTTTGAACTTCTCTATGGTGTGTCCGTTCCACTCGACTCGGAGGCCGTCCACGCACGAGGTGTGGGGCTCCTCGGGACACTCCACGTTGGTGGCCAGGATCCTGAAATTGAGGTCATCGTCTGAGGAGAGGTGCTGGGCCAAGACGTATGTACAGATGCCCTGGAAGGCGTAGTACCTGCCGTCGAAAGTGATGTAATTGGGGTCACCGTGACCTCTGCATACACCTAACAGACAAATAATAATTATGTATGGCAACATATATATTCTTTTACATATTGAAATGCGGTTACATTTGTAATTGCTTTTTGTTTAATCATTTTATTCCATGTACTCGTATATAAATACTTTACTACTGCATTTACATATAATGTAATCAATTTATAATAAATTAGTTATTTTTATTGTTAATTTTAATTATTAATAATAAAATTATTAACCTGCAAATTGGTGCAATAATAACAGTGGAATTATGTTACACTATATAGTACATAAATATCTTATTTTTACTTATGATTATTTTACTAGAGTAGGTATGTTTAACACACACACACACACTTCGATAGATAGGTACAAGAAAATAATAGAATAAAGGGCAAAAAACAACTATATGTAATTAACAAAAGAGGACTTCTATTTAGTAATGGTTAAATTTTACATCTAACTTTATTGACATTATCAATTCCTCATAAATTTTATTTTGTGAATAAAAGTGCGTTTTTATATAAAGACTCTTGCAATAAGATTGAAGAGAAAATAAAATACTTAAAAGCTTCTATTGATTATCAATCAATCACTCAATGTCCCCAATTAATTCACTGATACTGACTAACCATACCAGTTGAATGATAACGTGGTTTAATAATTTTACTTAAATCAGAGCGTGAGCGAAATTGTATCTCAATAGTGAAAATGATTATCATTTCTAGACAATCATTGTTATAAAGATTAAAGTACATTAAAATCAATACATTAACATTAGCTGTATCGTGCATCAATGCTTATGTATTAATTTATGATTGTATCAATCCATCAAGAGAGAGAAAGAAAGGATATAGTTGAATTCTTCTTTAGGGGTCAAGCTTCTGATTCAGTCACTAAATCGCAGTTTAAGATGGAAAGGCATTTGGCTGCGTGTCAGTTTTTTTATTTTCATAATACTAGATATCAGACGTACTTTAAGTTTTGGAGACTATTCAGAAATATGTGATGTATACTTGACAATTATACTACCTCTTTTTTATAGACCCTCATATATATTTGATGAATATTCTCACAAAAATGTATATGGATTTTGATAATTATGCTCACATCTACACATTTGATGAGATGCATGATGTATTTATAATTGATATATTAATGCACAATATATTTATTAGATAGATGAATATTTCATGCTTATATTCTCAAGAATATATATGTAAATTTAAAGATTATACTCACAGTCTTGGCACATTTTCGGTTTGACGCATCGGTTGTGATGGCGAATCAGCCCGGACGGACAGTAGCAGCCTGGCGTACAGTCGCCCACGCATAGCGAGTCGCGTTCGTGGTAGTTGTCGCAAGTGAGCTCGCATCCTGGACCACAGTCCTGCCATTCCATACCCTCTGGGCACTTCGGAGCTGAAACCATAACAGACCTCTAAAATAGCAATCTCAGAAAGGCTTGCTTCTAGCAGTAAGCAAGAGAATATCCGCAAGAAGGTACAAAAAAGAATTTAACTTACTGCAACCGTAATCGATCCTCCATTCAGGAACAGGTCCCTGCTTCGCCGTCTCGCAAGCTTCCACAAAGCTGTCGTAGGCCAGGCATTTGCAAGATTCGCTGTCGTAAAAGTCGTAGAAGACGTCTTTGGCAGTCATGCTCCTGGCGTCGAGGGTGGACATCTGCAGGCAGTCGCACATGAAGATGATGCAGGCTTCGATCCTGTTCTTTATGTTGAGATAGCCCTCGCACGTGCTGAATGGCTTCTCTCTGTAACAAGATTAATTTAAACTTGAAAAAAATAATTTCATTTACTCATATATCAACAACTTATGCACATGTAAGAGTTTTGGTGATAGTTACTCCATGACCTCCTTTTGCACTGAAGAGTTCATTCGATCGTAACTTATAGCTTAAAGTGAATTCCCACCCACAACTAACATCTATTGAAAAGGGAATCCAACCATCAAACTGCTTAACTAAAAATCAATGCTGTAACTATTCAGCTGCAACCTTGGCAACTTTGGTTTCAGAACCGGTGCCAACTCTCCAAAATAGTTGGTTCCAAATATATTCTCTCGTACCTTTTCTAGAATTTCAAGGAGCACCTATTTATAAATGCCATTTTATTTGAAAGACTCAGAATAACTTGAGTCTTTCAGATAAAAGAGGAAGATCAAACTTTATAAATTCAATTCCTTGATTTTTTAAGCGAAATTTGAATTACATAAGTTTCAGCTAGGAAAACGACATCCCCTTTTACTATCCTGGAATCAGATTGATCCTGACCTCGACTGACCTGAATCAGAAAGGTTTCGATTGATCTAGAGATTATCAATGACTACTAGCGCAAATCTTCTATTGAAATGAAACACTTTTTCAGTAACTTTCTTAATGATATAACTTAAGAATGAATATAATTCTGCACTCACTGGAGGACGTTGCAGAATTCCAAAGCCGTCTTCATGAATTCCACAGGACACTTGTGAGGTTCGCATCGCTCGGGTGGTCCGACGCTCCAGCTGTTGCCGAAGTCCTCATTGCTGTTGGCCAACTTACCGATCGGCATCATCAAGTCGTCTTCCGCATTTCCGTTGTACAAGCCGCACAAGCCCAACACTTGGTACATCAGGCATTTCGAGACCTGGAAAAACAGGATTGTTATGGATGTGCCCGAAGTCTAGTAACTGTTACTAATTCTGGTAAACGTGTTTTAAAGTTAATTTTATTGACATGTTTAGCTTTATATTGCATTTGTTTTTTATTTTAATCAAAAAAATTACTTTATTATGTCATAAGTATTCGTTTTCAAAATTCCTCTAGAATATTATACATTAATAGGCAAATTTAATTAAAAAAAACAATGGGAATAAATATTGGGTTGTCCGGAAGGTTCATGCTGATTTTTGGTAGGTAGGGCGAGAGATCTGACTGAATACATCACAATTATTGAAAACAGTTCACATATGTACATAATGTAGAAGAGATAGCTTCAGCCATATTTGGAAAAAAGTTTGGTTACGATTCGTTTATTTTTACCAGTTTTGTACGCTTTACTGGGTGGCAAATAAAGTGCATTACAGAGATTTAATTCATTTCTTTTTCCAAAAGGGCAAAAATGCCACATAAGCGGCAAATAAGATATGAGCTATTTATGGAAAGGATGCTGGATGAAAGATTTCCCTTAATGGGAAACATTTCGACTCTTTAGACAAATATTTTGCCGAGAAATCTGATAGGTTTTGGAAGGATGGAATTCTCAAGCTACACGAAAGATGGAGAAAAGTTGTGGGGCAGAATGGTATCTATATAATTTAATAAATGTATATCAATATTTAAAGGAGCTGCGTTTTAATTATCCTAAAATATATGCACGAGCTTTCCGGACAACCTAATACTAATCTTACTTAATTATTATAATAATGACTATTATTCAAACAAAAAATAGTTATTGTTTTTTATGTATCAAATATAGTTATGGACTTCATAAAATAAGAAAGTATGATTGTTAATATACACTTTATGGTAATAACATTTCAGGGCTTAGTAAGAGAATAACGACTTATCCAACTAGGTCATCAAGGCCACTCTTAAAAATAGTTATATATAAAGAATAGTTTGAGGAACATTCATTGTTTTGTGTTTTCTTTCTAGTATTTATGCTGCAATGATCTTTCAAAGAGTAGTTGCACTTTAATGTGTGAAAGACAGTGTACAGATTGTATATTATACCAAGTATGGATGGTGATCGTTTATAAAATTGCTTTTAAATGCCGTATAAAATTATCTAAAACAAGAAATAGATCTCGAATGGGCAACATTTTAAAGTTATCTCCAGTTCATGGCACTTACAGTGATCTTGGCATCCTGGGCGGTTCCCCAGGTGACGTCGAAGTTGTACTTGAGGGATCTGAAGACTATGGCATTGCCTTTCTTCTTCAGGACGAAGTCTTGGAACCGCTGTGACACGAGCCAAAGGTTGCTGACGGGGACTTGGTTGCCCTGCACCGTGACGTCATCCACTCCAGGTCCGATCTTCAGGTTGATGCCGTCTAAGTCGATGGTGAGGTACTTCTGGCAGAAGAACGGGTTGTCCGGCAAGCACGATTTACTCACTGGAAAAACAATAAAAAGAATTGCATTTCGGAGAATAAATCTGATACATGATTGGATGACATTAAGCGGGGATGTGTAACATAAAAATGGCAACAATTATTCTTCATCTTTAAATTGTTCTAAATACATATAGTAGAAAAAATATTATTAACGCGAGATGTTTAGACTTATTTTCCTTCCTTCCTCAGTAGCACGTCAGTATGGCCTTCAGCAGAGCAGATTTCCAGTTCCCACTCCGCTTTGATAGATTCGTACAATTTTTTATTTTAAGAACTTTCAGATTTGATTTAAGACAATTATCAACTGGATTTTCAGTCTTAACCTTTTTCGGGCTCCAGTTGGCTTAAAGTTGAAGACATTTTTGGCGGTTCTATCTTTTTCCACCCCGATCAAGTGTCTTGTCCCATTTCAGTCTTTGGATTGAAATAAATTTTAGTATCCTTAGCTCTCTGTATAATTTATAAAGTTCTGAATATGTTCTCCTTCTCTTTGCATCACCTCATTTTGCACTTCCTAAAGAAGCATTTGATAAAAATTTACTGTACGGTCGTTATTGGTGACTTTTTTAAAAAATCATCAAAACTCTCGCCAATCTGCACAAGCGAGGTCTGAAAATAAACAGAATATTCCATTTTTCATTGGTCGGAATCCCTCATCTGTGATTGGTCAGAATTGGTTGGTATGCCAGAAAATGCTATTCATCGCCAACTTTGGAAAATCCAATAGCCAATAGCGTGTACAGTAAATCTTAGGAAAATTTTGTGTACGTACAGAGCACAAAATGAGGTACAAAATATTAGTTCTAAATTTTGCCCCTGGAAGATATTTTGGTATTGACAGTTACAGACATGGTTGGTTGGTTAGTTGGGTTTTATGGCCCAAGGTCCAAAAAAGAACATGGTGAGCCAAAGGTGCAGACATAGAATACTGTATATGATGAAATGCAAAAGGAGTTACTATTCATTAATTTCGTTAATTATATATGGTAATGTTTACTGTTACTTACAATTAAATTTAAAGATGATGTATAATGGCAATATATTTATCTTTTTTCTTTTTAAAAAAAATATTGACTTTCTAATTTATATTTCTCAAACTTTGCAAAAAACCAAGAATTTCAAAAAATAAATATTTAAATATTTACTTTTTGAAAAACCTGAAATATGTTCCATGACGTATTATTCAATTTTGTTAAGTTTTGACCAATTCACTATTTATTAGAATCATGTGAATGCCTAACGTTAATTTATAATCACCTTTTATTTAAAAACAATGTTGAATACACACAATAACAATGCAGTTCATTTGATTGACACAAAAACCTCTGATGTAAGAGATTACTTGAATATGGAGAAGAAATATATGAAATTGTAAGACTTCTTATTATAATTTTACTATGAGGTAAAATTTATCATTATAGTTTGAATTATAATTAAAAAAAAGTTGTAAATAGTGTAAAATAATTGTTTATATATTCCTATGACAAATTAATCATAAATCAATATTATGCATCGAATCCAATGATAATAAATTATAAATTAATGGATAATATGGAGAAAACGTTCAGCTTCAGTTTTTTCAGGTGCTGTATAAATTAAGGATATTTCTGACAGTATTATTTGAAAAATTAAAAAATTTCTATATTTTTCATACAAATTTCGGTTATACAGTTATTGTTGCACCAGAGTGCTTCCCTATAGCTATTCCTGAGTGGGGCTTTACCAATTAGGGTGGAAATGCGCTTTAGGTCCCCTACTCCGCCAACTTAGCGAAAGTGTGCTGTGGGTCCCGTACTTGGCGGATTTTCAAAACCGCTGTTGCCATGGCGATAATGGAATACAATTTCTAACGGTTTTAAAATAATTAGCAACCAATAAAAATGACCGATTTTTCAAACTGAAACGAATTAACGACCAATTAAAATGCTAAAAGAAAAAAACCAATTAATGAGCATGCGCGAAAAAGCGCAAATTATTTCCTCCGGATGTTACCATAAAGAGCTCATTAGGTATAAAAACGTCTGGTTTACCACGCCTGGTGCATTTATCGCCAAGTTGGCAGAGTAGGGGACCTAAAGCGCAGATTAACGCCAATTAGATGGAACATACCAAGTGGGAGTCTTCGTAATTTAGAAACAGGTACTAAAGAGAAGACCAATGAATACTTGAATTGGCGCCACCAGAGGAATCATTTCACTTGAAGGATATCACAACATATTGAACGTACCCCAGCTGCTCACTTGACGTTTGGATTTGATTTGAACCCACTACCTTCCGATAAAGAGTACGACACACACCTTAAGCAACCGAGCCACCTCAATTACAGTTGTCACAAGTTAGACTTTTACCTGTATGGTAAACATTACTCTCAAAATTCGAAATTCTGATAGGCTGAGAGACTGACAATTATTTCCTGTGGCGGTCAAGAATTTCAGCAATTATTTTCCAGTTTTTTTCTTTTAAAACCATATTTTAGAATCATTTTTCTATTCACTAAACGCGGGAATGAATCTAAAAATGACACCAAATACATCATGTTAAATTAAAGCAGCAATGGATACTATTGGCTGTATGCAAAGCAGTCATCATTAATCATCACTTATCAGTAACTAATAAGTTTGGTTTAGTTTGTTTCCTTCTTTACCATCATTTTTTTGCACACAAAGTTTCATTGAACAGGAGATGAGGGTTCCGAAAACTACGACAGAAATCCATTGTTGAGCTACATTGTTGTACGACACAAATCCATTGTTGCAAGACAGAAATCCATTGTTGTAAGACAGAAATCCATTGTTGTAAGACAGAAATCCATTGTTGAGGTTTGTCTTTTGGTTCTTGGGATCTACAGCTTAAAATGAATCCCAGTCGTCAAATATCCCCGATTTTCATTGTTTTTGGTTCACACTTAAGCAGTCCATGTAAAATGATTTTATTTGGGAATATTCAGCCATTCATTCATCTGCAACGCCATCTATCTTACAAATTTTAACTAATGTTTACGCAACCAAATACCTAGCCAGGTAGTCGGCTCTTTCATTTCCGTTGACTCCAATATGGGACGGGATCCATTGAAAAATGGATAGAATGTCTACAAAAAGGCCTGGCGAGAAGATCTAAAATGAGCAAACTTCCCTTGTCCCTTATCGCAGTTCAATTAGATAAGTTCATATTCAAGCACAACTGTCAGTCCAAATACAGACATCACGTAGTTTTCTCTCTATTTGATATATAACATATTTCTTATGATATGTAACACATAATTTTCTTTAATGATTTTCTACCAAGAAAATCAAATCTGTTAACATTTAGGACTCCACATACAATATAATTCATCTAAAAACCATTCTTTGTTATTTGTCATTAAAATAAAGCCATTAAGTTCTAATAAAAATTAATATGCCTTTTCTAAAGTTTAAAGAGTTATGTCTAAATGAAAATACAGATCTGAGTTTACCTATAACTGAATACAGGTGGGCGCTACTCTCTCGCATGAGGACGTGGTCACAGATGTCGTACTGGTATGACAGTCCATCGAAGGTTTCGAACATGTTCGAAACCATTTCACAAGAGTCCGTTTCTGAAAGCAGAACATTGAAATATGAGAACTTATTCCTTTAAAACTATTACAGTTTTAAGTATTATTATATAACCGAGAAAAGCATTTTAGTTTAATTAAAGAAATATGTAAATGTAAACAATTACTTGATCTTTCTTGATGAAATATAAGTAATCACTCGAGTAATTAAATTTTATTTACCTGACTCCATCAGAGGCTCAGATTTACTGTACGGTCGCTCTTGGCGCGATTTTCCAAAGTTGACAATAATTAACATTTTCTTGCAACCCAACCAATTCTGACTAATCACAGATGAGGGATTCCGACCTATGAAAATTGGGGGATTCTGATAAAACGTGAACCGACCAATGAAAAATGGAATATTCTGTTTATTTTCAGACCTTGCTTGTCCAGATTGGCGAAGTTGGCGAGATGTTTGCCAATATTTTGAAAAAGTCGCCAGGAGTGACTGTACAGTAAATTTTTACCCCATCTGCTAAACTGTTAGTATTGCTATAATTTTAATAATTACTACACCTTGTAATGTTAGTTTGGGTAAAAAGAAATCCATCATTTTTTCGGTTGATGGCTGCAGACATCTATATTACATAAAGTATCGATCAAATAGTTTCTGATTCATGCTGGCTGGAAAGGTGACTTTTTGCACTAAAAAATTATTTTACAGTTTTTTATTTGTTCCATTCGGCGAAAATGTGCTTTAGGTCCCCGTGCTTGGCGCGTTTTCAAAAATGCCTATGCCATGGCGAAAATTCTACCACTATTTCAAAGTGAAACTTAATTAGCGACCAATGAAAGGGCTAAAACAAAAGAGCAATTAATGAGCATGCGCGAAAAAGCGCTTCGAATTCGCGAGTTGGCGAAGAAGGGGACCTAAACCGCATTTTAACCGTTCCATTCTGTTGTGAGTTACAAGGTGTTGAAAATAGAAATCATCAAGGAGGAAAATTGGTACATTTTGCAGTTTTTCTTTGATAAAGGCGAAAATACAAGCCAGGTGTGTGGAACTGTGAATGGTGTTTATGGTCCCGATACGGTAATCTCTAACGACATCAATTTTAGTTTCATTGATTCCGCTTAGGCATTTTGATATCAAAGATGCACTTCGTTCAGATAAGCCAAAAAACGTCACTAAGAGCACAGAAATTATTTAAGTAAACACATATGTCTTAGCATCGCTCATGAGCACAAAGTGAATCAAAGAAAGTCGTGAAAATAACGTGAAAATAATGGATTTCTTTTTCCCAGCTTAATATTATTAAATTGCCTAACAAAGTATGTTACTTTCAGTACGAATAATACTATGCAGTTGACAAATAAGCATCAAGTTAATCTTTCCCGATAAAATCTGAAACAAACTTTAATTTAATTGATATGATCTCACCTGCCAAATTGTCAGTGGAGCAGACAATCGGTGCTTCTGTTGTAGTTGTCGGAATAACAGTTGTGGTAGTCGGGGGTGGAGCTGGAATGATATTAATGAAGTAGTTACGATATTTATTTGAAATACAATCGATTACAAACACTCATTTCAAATATTAAACTGATTGTTTGAATATTCTAAAAACTATTTGAATCTATCCTCAAGAACACAGAAATAGAGGGTGTACTTACTGGTAGGACAATCAGTTTCATCGTCTGGGCAGTCAACCACTCCGTCGCACCACCTGTCCTCGCTCACGCATTCCCCACTCGTTGGACAGAGGATGGTACCGTACTCACAACCCACACACTGGCAGACACAGTGCTCGTCTATCTCTGACTTTTGGCCCTGGAGGAGAAAGGGGTCATCTCAAAGATTGGAAGTTATATATGAAAAATAATCACAAGGCATTAAACATGAACATCATGAGCTTGATATTCTTAGATGAAGGACCAGTGTTAGATAACTTTTAAAAAATGAGTTTATGTTTCTATTTCAATTATTTTATTGATTTCAATATATTCCGTGGTATGACCATAAAAGATTAATTCAATCAGAAAGCCATGAAATTTCAAGGTTTTCATAATAACTCAGACTTAATTATTTTAAGCAGTATATAACGCCCGAATTCATTCATAATTCTTTCTTCATATTGTACAAATAAAAAATTTACCATTTTAGCTACATTCTAATTAACTTTTATCCAGAACATTTAAAGTAAAAAATGATAATTGATTACAAAATTAATTGCCATTCTGACGCTCGTTATTCGTTTTCGTTTTTAAAGTTTATCGCAAGTCTGCAGGGTATCTATAAAATATCTGACGTATTTTGATATTCAATAATTTCATAAAATAATAACTTATGGGATTTACTCATAGAACAAAGCATATTTTTTGCAATGTGTAAATTTTCGTAAGAAGATTTCCATTTCCCGCTCCAATGGGTTGGTTTTTTTTTTTTTTTTTTTTTTTTTTTTTTTTCCTTTAAATTATCGTCTGCGCCTATGAAGAGTTTCGAACAATGTTCTTTGGCAGTGTGATTATCTTTTCTGTATCATCTGACGTTGGCAGTTACACAAAAAGATAGACTTCTCTGTCCAGGTCACCTGTCATGATACTTTATCTTTTGAAGATTTGAAAAGAATATCGTTTACATGCATACATAATGGTGGAGGTAAGCTCCAGACTGCACCTTTAGGTTAACAAGTATGGAATCGTCTCGAATTCGCACTCTCCTCTTTATATCCACACCATATCCATCCAAAGAGGAAGGACTTTGGACGTCACAAATTAACATGAACCCATCCCTAATCCACGGAGTTCCAGCAACCCAGTGAGAGAGAATGTAGTCATCCTCCCATTCACTGCCAACAGCAAATGATGCTTCCCTTTTCTGATCTTAACAAGAAGCGGTGTGATGATAACGAACCACTGGAGCTCTAATATCATTTGCAGAAGGAATGGTCTAGAATTGATAACTTAAAGCTCAGGATTATAGCAGTTATATTTGCTTGCACCCGGAGAGAAATTGCTTATCGGCTTGAAATAGTAATATCTATCGACAATTGGCATGGATTTGACTTGGAAGTCAGAGGAGAGGAACAACAAAACTTTTTGAGTCACGATGCCATACAACCATAACTATTATTAATTTAAATCTATCTTCATTCTCTTATGAACTATCAAATCTTAAGCTATATCAGATTTTTATAATCACTCTCTATGTGTGATTTCAGTGTATAGTTTTCAAAAAATGTACACACAATCCTTTGAGTAAAACTTATATAAAATTTGGTGCAAAGATCTTACCGGTAAACAAGGAAGGCACTCGATGGGTCTGCAGCTGGAATGTCCCTCTAGGATACAGTCACAGCGCAGGCAGTCAGTAGTGATGTGAATATTGGATGGCTGGAAACATAAATAAAATACTTTAAGATAAGGTAAATAGAGGTAAGTAAGATACTATTTTTCTAAATTCAAATTGAAATGTGCATTGAAATTAGAATTTAAATGGTGTTCTTTAAATATGTGTGATAAATTTTATTTCCTTAAGCAGCCGACCAGCTTTACATTAGTTTGGGGAAAAAGAAATCCATTACTTTTACGTGAATTTCAAAATTTTATTCTTATGCTTTTGATTAACTTTGTGCATATGATTTCAAACTGTTTTGTGGCTGATCTTTAGATTCCGGACAGCTAATATGCTGGTCAACTTCGGACATTTCGGTGATTTTTTCGATATTTAAAACGATGGTCCTACCTTTGCGAAGTGCATGACATCCAATGTACTTGAAGGGAATCATTGAAACCAAAATGACACGTAACTGATTGTTACAGAATCATGACCATAATCACCTTTCCTGAATTTCAACCGCCTGACTTGTATTTTCACTTTTATTTTTTTAAAAAAAGAAAAACTATGAATGTTCTGCATTTTTTTATTGACTTCCATTTTTAACACCCTGTATCTTAAAACTGAATGGACGGAATAAAATAATAGAAAAGTTTTTTAGCGTGAAATGTGATCTTTATAACGAGCATAAACGTGAAATTCAATACCTGATCAATACTTAACAAGATATCGAACACTAGTCACCGACTGAAAAAATAAAGATTTCCCACCCAATCCAATGTTTAGAATTTATTCGTCTAGTATTAACATAATGTAAGGTTGTTTAAAACAAGTGATCCATTCGAATCCATACATTTTGAAGAAGATTTTAGAAGTAAATATCACATTTCAACAATAACATTTCTTTGAAAATGACACCTTTTTAATATGGAAGTTCTTTTAAAAACAGAAAACAACTAACCTCGTAACTTATAATGCATAGCATTGAGAATCAACTTTCTTAAAGTGATGAGTCAAAAAAAAAAAAATAATTTAGCCTCCCAAAATAAATAAAATGTGAATGGAACGTAAATAGAATTAGTAAAATAAGATAGAAATAGGATTCATTATGATATTTACGAAGAACTGGTTTATCTGAAAAGATAGCTACTATTTCCCGGGTAATGGAAGTTGGAAAACTACAAGTCCGTTTAACTGCAACTTTTAACTATAAAGCGTTCTGTTATATAAAAACAAACACACAAAGAATCTAGAAAAGCATGTACGATGTGCTTTAAATGATGAAAATTCTTATGCATCATGTTTTTGCCAATAGCTCATTTTTATGGTCTTACGTTTGTAGACAATCTTCAATTAAATCCTGAAAATGAAGCCCTTCCAAAATCAGTTTAGATCTTTATTGAATGAAATGAGATCACTGACTCAAAATTTATTGGCTGACCTCATTTTTAAAAAGTAAGATTTTTTTCTTCTCTTCCTATTACGTTCCTCAATATTAGCTGTGATTGGTTAAAGAGAGAATCAAACAATAAGCAATACCAACGCCAATTGAAGTATCATGTACTATCCAATAAATGGAATAATATACCATTGCTCAGCTTGAACTGTATTCTAAGCCACAAATTAAATATTCTCAATATTTGAATACAAAAATATAGCATGTTAATTTACCATCTTTTCCAAGCAAATGTGCAAAACTCTGTCGATAAGTGGAAATTTATTGATTGTGTATCATAGATGACTCATTGATGTATGATACACTTGATGACATTTGATGAGGTGGCTAAGTCCGACAGACACCTGTATTCAGGTGGTATTTAAGCCTGAATCGTTACTTAAGAGATACATCTATGTGTAATAAAATTTATCTGAACCTGGAATTTTTTATCTTCTCGATAGCAAGGACAGTCGAGGTGGTGGACGCAACCGTATCCGTCGCAGGCATGATCTTCTGGACAAGATACCGGGCAGTTGTTCCACAGGCTCTCAGGAACTTCTGGACAAATGACCAATGGCCGGGGTGTTGTGGTTGTTTCTACAGCTAATAACAAAAATCGAAACATCAATGAATATGGCTTGGATGGATAAAAATAATTTGATATTTTCATGTAGGCATTTTACAATCATTATTTATTAACTTCAAGATATTAAATTATATATTAATTTCAAAGTATTATAACGCTTTCACTAAAGTTACTAAGTCCAAAAAATTTATAGTTGCTTATTATTGTGGTCTCTGTGATAAACCGCCAAAAAATGGAAACCCTGCCCAATTGGACAAATGGTGAATAATATAGAAACTAATAATACAAGTAAAACAATGATGATCATACGCTGTTTTAAAACAGGAACCATAAAAATAACAACGTACCAAAAAGGCATTTCATCTAGATTTTTACTAGTGTATTTTAATTTCTTATCAATTAATTAATGAGCCTAGTGATACATAAATATTTTTAGCGCCGTACATATCTGAAAAGTATACTGTTCTTGTCTATGGAAATCATTTGAATGTTTAATAAATATTTGTTTAATTCGATCATTATTACAGCAAGATAATTATACGAGAACTAACTTACTTAAGTTGACAAAAATTCCTTGTAAAATGAAAGTATACATGTGCAATTTAACAATCAAAAGCATACTTAATTTACTGATTAATTTATCAATCAATTTGTTCTTAAATTTTCAACACGCATAGTTAAAAATTGGGGATGAATTCAAGTTTCACATTCTACAGTTATAACCCTTCGTTTCGATTTGTTATCATAATTATAAAGAAAAATACAATATTCAAGTTATTGACGCAACATTGTTGTTAAAATGGAACATTTTAATGAATACTTTGAAACAAATAAAATATTTTCATAATAAAAAAATATGAGAAAAATCTAATATATATTCGTCACCAATTATTTTGTTAAACTTGTCAATATAGGTTCATACCATTTCACCATTTTAACTTCACAATAGTTACAATTTACAAAATTATTTTCTGCAGTGTTCTGTATTTCATTTTATATCACAGTTAAAATTTCATTCCTAAACATTAATATTTGTTTCATGACCAATGCTTCTATTCCTATGATGTTTCTTTATCTTAATCGTATTGTACTTAGTTTGGCGATAGTTTTAATGCTTCGAATTTTCCGCCAAATGCCGAGAATATGGTGCATTATGAAAATAATAGAAAACGGTATTAAAATATATGGAAAATAATGTTACCATAATAGAACACTATGTAAAAATTATTTTAACTGCTAAAAACTAAATCAACTGAAATAACATTTTAAATCTGAATAAGTTAGAGAAAATCTTACCACACGTCCAACATTTGATTCTGACTTCGTAGTTGTAGCAAGCTCCAGAGAGCTGATCCTCATTACGGCACATCAGCCCATGGTCCAGGTCACAGGTCACAAACTGTCCACTTTCGAACGAATCTTTGCGGCTGACCATTGTCCGACACTGGATTTCAAATGGAGAAGCACACTTACCAGATGCAGCGATGATTTCGGAAACGGGTTCCACATCTCCAACCGGATTTTCGGCTGGATCCGTTAAACTAATCCAAGGTCCGTACTCGACACAAACCTCTATAAAATTAATAAGTATTGTTGGCATCAATTTAGTATTCGATCTTTTGGCACAGCTGCTGTAAAATCCATCATGCCAATTTCTGAGTTTAATGATTTTTTGGCGAATTTCGCTTATCTGGCAACCTGGTTCTTATTACGTCATAGAGATGGCATTATGTAGAACAGTGTTTCTCAACCGCCGGTCCGAGGACCAGTACCGGTCCGCGAAATATCCAGCTTTTATAGGCCGACCACCGATACAGAACCTACATTACAATAATAATAGTTTACTAGTTTAAAAAATAATGTAATCTTTGATGAAAAATACAACAAACTGGCAACTATGTACCTAATCGCGTTTCATAAATTGCCGAATCTTTGTGAAAAATTGTGCATTGGGTCGAATTATTAATATTACCGGTCCGTGTGAACGTTCCGAAATATTTTACCGGTCCTTGGAGTAAATTCAGTTGAGAAACACTGATGTAGAAAATTCTATTTTGGCAACCCTAGTACTTATGTCATCTCGAAGAGATTTAAAATATTTTGTTCCATTTTAGTATTTTAATTGATATTTTCTTTTTTTAAAATCTTAGTATTTCTAAAACATATATTTATGCTTTTTATTTATAAGATTTAAATGTATTATTTAAATGCATAAGCTTTTTTTCAGGAATTTATTATGCCACAATTAAGACATCTTCTCGGCATTACGTCACAATTACGTCATCCTGGCATTATTTCTTGGTCTCCAAAAAAATTCAAATATTGGCATGATGGGTAACTTACGGATTAGACGGTAACTGTACCGATCTTTTGATCCAATCAACAAAGCACAAATAGGTTTACTATTTTTTATTAAAGTTCTATCTTATCATTAATTAAATCAAATGAGAGAATATTAAAGTTATATTTTATCTCATTAATTAAATCAAGTAATTCATTATAAAATGTAATTACTCACCTGTTGTTGTAGGCATAACTGTTGTAGTTGCTGGAGTAGTTATTTCGGCTGTAAAAAAAAATGCTTTAACTAATTAAGAAAACAAAAAATGAAATAAATAAACCCAATAATAGATTAGACAGATTAAAATATGGAATTATTAAGTAAGAATTTTGGATTGAATAATGAACTACCCAAAAAATAATGAAGATTCCTCTAATTTTATGAACGATAATTAACTGCTTTATTTTTCATACAGTTATAAAAAGTTAAGTGAGCTTATTTTTATTTTCTCACTAATTTTAAAGATATTAAAATGTGAGCACACATAAAAATAAACGTATTACAAATGGTATATTTTAACGTTCAATTATAATAAATAAATTATAATAATCGCAAACTTCATTAAATATTTGTTATTGTTCTTTTGATTAAAATGAACAATTTTCTTTTATCAGAATCTATGTTGGTAAAAATTAAATTGAAATTGAATTCCACATTTTTCTAAGTTTTATTAATTAGAACTGCATTACAACAAGAAGAGAAATGGATATAATTCTATTCTGATCACGTATAAAAAAGACTTGAATACTAAAAAAAATGATTTTCCATCATCGTGTCGAAAGCTACTGTGTAATCTAATTGAATAACCACGATATTTATATTTACATATAAAAAATAACTTCTAATTTTATTCTGCATTCAATCAAAAAGAAACATTAAATTTTATCAAGTCTTTCTTATACCAAGTACTCATACCAATTAGTCGTTGGGAATTAAATTTTGTTTATTGTTGTACTTACGATAAGGCACAAAGCAGCCCAAAATTTCCATACGTAAAGCAGGGCCCGTATGATAATCTACTATCGTAATTTTTAGGTAGCGAGCTTCTATCATCTGGTCAAACAGTCTGATAGCTTCAGTGTTCCGGTCGAAGTTTCCAGGAAAGGCCTGTTGAAAATAAGAAAAAATCAGCGACTACAATTTTAAAGAAAGAATTCACATGTGACTGAAGATCTAAAAGTGGTTTTTCACAATTTATGGGCATCATTTAGGTTAGGTTATGTTATTTTGCTAATCGAATCCCTAATCCTTTATAAATTTAAGCCACACAGTTAAATCTTTTCACTCACAACTAATTACACAGTTAGAGATTGATACTAGTTTAAAGTAGACTTTGAACCACTGTAAAACATTAAAGCTTGAAGTAGGAATTGAACCACAAAATGTTGAACTTGAGACCAAAGGGCTAATCATCCGACTGAGCCATCTCGCCAAGTTTTTCCAAAAGGTTATAAAACGTCGCAAAAGCATTTGGCCGCCAGGCTGTTCGCCAATTAATGCCAAAGGAAACCATACCCACTGTGGCCCAGTGGTAGCGGTTTGTTTGTTGCTGAGCGGTTATTTATTGCACACAAGGGCTAATTAAACTTGGACCTATGGTTTAAAGTAGATTCCGAATAACTATAGATATTCATACCCTAGGTGGGATTCGAACTCACGAACTATTGAACCGAAAGCAAGAGAGTTAACCATTCGGCTACTAGCTTGGCGGCAAATTAGTAGAGTATCTCTCTTTGAAACATAAGGCCCCGATTCAAACCACTATTGAACAACGGGAGGTGCATATTGCGCTTTTCTTTTGCATGTACGTCTATCAGCGTGGGAGCTTGAGAATTTTCCGGGTTTCCTCCCTTGCGAATAGATACGGCCTACTATCTGTGAAGAAGTCCTCATGGAAAGCAATTGCGAGGTGAATATAAAACATCTTAAAACGGACTTTGTACTCTTACGATGTCCAAAAAAAAAAAAAAAAACCCACGTGGTAGCTGTTTTTACGATATCTATTAATAAAAAAAATTTTTATATGTTGCATTTACCAAAATAAAAAATAAATTAATCAATTTTATAAATATTTCCTCTAATAAATAATTCTCGACTGATAAAAGATTAAAAATATTTCAAATACTTCAATTGTAGCTCATGATTTCAGGAATAAAATGTTTTAAACGGTTAATAAATTCTATTTTCATTTTTCATTCAGAGCTGTTTCAGCGGATTAATAGGCGGACTTATTTTGCTTTATAGTAATCTTAACATTAAAATCATTTGGGAACTATATTAATCTTAACAATTCAAGGCACTGGCTTAAAATATAAAATTACATTTTGGCTGAAATTTCATAGAGTTTCCACAAAAATCTTACCGAATCTCCCGTGTCCCTGTCTCTCGCATCGTGCCAAGTGATGTTGTCCAAACTGTACTGAACGTAATAGGTCATCACCCAATAGTCATCATCAGCAAGCCCTACAAGAAATAGATAAATATATTCCTTTTCTTAACTTGTAGTACATTTAAATGTACCAAATGTAACATTAGCCGAATCTGAATTTTTTTCTTGCTATATCTAAGCTATTTTTTAAAGAATGCTCATAATTCTATGTAGATTTAGGAGCGAGAATCATTACAGTTGAGAGAAACTTAATTTTTGAGTTTCACGTAAGTTTTTTGGGGTACTTTCGAGGAAATTCACATTACAGATGCAACTGGTTGATGGAATACATTGGGATGGACAGAGTCTAATTATCATTTGGCACGGTAACTTGGCGATATTCGAGACACTGAAATCTCATGTTGTACCTTACGATGCTGCCGTTGGCGACTTTTTTGTTAAATGGATGATAATGCCAGACTTCATATCATTCATCTTGCAGAAAGGATAGCTGAAATTGAAACAATACAACATATAGAGTGTGGCCAGCGTATTCTCCAGACCTATATCCGATAGAATTCGGTAAGAATTCACACAAACGACGTTTATCTGCGAAAACAAGGAATATTTTTATTTTCTGAGATTTGCCAATTGCACTTCTCCAACGCAGATGCACTTTTATTTTCCAAAATGTCATCAATGATTTCATAGTATACGGTAAATGGGCATGGAAACCGAGATGTGAACTTCTCTTTTTTTCCCTTTAGGGAATTCTGAAGAAATTTGGCAAACTGCCAATGATTGATTGCGCTCGTCTTTATTTAATAAAACTAAACAGTCCAGTTCAACACAAATACAGGATAGTAATGAATGAAGGCAGCGTTCAACCAAGTTGATTAATTGATTGTTTTAATGGTGCAAATAATCAATTATTCAAGAAAAAGAGAATAAGATTAGCCAAATTAAATTAATCACAATTTAATTGTTTAAGAGCAAATCGACATGGCTAGTCAAATTGAATCAGCTCCGTAATGAGCATTAAGGAATTACATGAAATACGAACATTCAGAGATGAATTGCGATTTCTTTTCTTAATACAAATTATTTTGCAAACGAAGTCTCTCTCAACTTTATCTAAATATAATCCATTATTTTTACGTGAACTTTTTGTAACTTCTTTCAGATTCGCTTTATAAAAAGGTTTAAAACAGTTTTCATGTAGATTTTTAGGTCTTGTGCAAAGCTACGACTGCTGACATGCTGTCAAGTTTGATCATTTTTGATATTTTATAGACATTCTCGACGATGCTGTATCCATGCGAGGTGCATCTCTAACATCAAAAATACCCGAACGGAATCGACGAAACCAAAATTGTACGTAACTGGTTGTTACAGTCTTATATAGGACGATAAACACCTTTCACAATTTTAGCCACCCGGCTATCTTTTTCGCCGTGACAAGAGAAAAACGAAAATGTATCGAATTTTCTGTTTGTCTTCCATTTTTAAAACCTTGTACTCGTAACTGAATGAATCAAACAAAAAACCGCAAAAGAATATTTTAGTGTCAAATGTCACCTTTCCAATGAGCATAAATTTGAAATTGTTTGATAGATACCTCACGAAATAGCGATCACTACAGACGTCTACCGAAAAAATAATGGATTACTTTTTCCCCAAACTAATATATAGCAAGTATTTACTTTTCATCATAACTCTTTGGAAAAAGTTTTTCATATATCTTTTTCTGATTTATATAGTATAGCATTTTCTGTAAATTTGATTCATGGATTATTGTATCTAATTTAATTCATGGATATAACTTCAAACAAAAGTGTTATTGGGACCGGATTCGGCTATAGCTAAATCCTCAGTATTTGATGAAAAGTTCGAAGTATAAAAATAATCGTCAAAATATTTACAATACTGAAAAAGTGAAAAACTCTAAAAATGTTTTTAAAACAATAGAAATTAAGCAATTGCTTCTTAAAGCTTTATTCCGCGATTTTTCGTGTCTGTTCGGTTACAGTGAAAAATTCATCGTTCTTACAAAAATTATAACAAACATATTTAATATGTCCAATTTTACATTTTTATATTTGTCTTAAAAATTCTAGTAACATTGATTTTTAAAAATGTTATTCTAAAAAACAATGTGGATTCAGTATGATCCAGTTGGCGATTTTAGCAAAAAATTTGGCGATAAGTTTTGTCCCGCTCACAGAACAGTTCCGATAAAAGTACCGCCAGTTACCTTACCTTGGGTAATGATTCCAGTCAAATTCCTTGCCCCGTAGAAGTCAATGAGTACAACTGGTTTGTAATCACCGGTATCAGGAACCCAGCCGCCAGTAGCGTGTTCTTCTATAGGAGTGTTCAGCCTTCATGCATGAAAAAAGAAATGTTATTAAGAATCAAGATCACTTGGCTTCAAGATTCTATATATTTTGCAATAAAAATTTCCAGATGATTTTTTTAGCTCTCAGGAATTTACAATATATAAACTATTTTAAGTTTTGTATAATCTCACTAGGTAAAACTATACTTTAGCTTAGGCGAATTTGGTGATTTTTATTGGCGCTATTCCTGTTCATCCCGATTACAGTGCTAAACAGGTATGGTTGAACATCCAAAGATAATGCAACGTCCGTTGGATTTTTAAACTTCTAAAAACTATAAACCAATCAGAGCCTCGACTGGATCTAAACCAATCAGAACATGATTCAGTTTTGCCCAACTTAGTGATCAATCGCGATCACAACTTGGCGAGAATTAAAGGGGCACCCTAAAGTATAGTCTAACCTCTCACTTATTAAATATTTTTAAAACGTCATACGAATAAAAGACAAAGAAATAGAAGCCATAAAGTTGGATAAAATACAGAAAATTACAGAATTCTATTTTCATTTGTATGATCGTGGAAATGATTGGTATTACGTGTTTATGCCTCGAGAAATGGCAAATGATTCTGACTCTTTAAATTAGATTAAATACTTTATTTTATAGGTGAAAATGTGGTGTAAAGATTGCTAGAAAACATCACAGATAAGAAAATTTATGTTACAAGCAATTTTTGCAGGTAAATAATTCCTTTTAACGTTAAGATATAGTCCGGGGCTCGCCTATATTTCTATATGCTTAATTATGATGAATATTTACTACAATTTTATAAGAGTGTTATTTTAGGAAAATGTAGTCGAATAAGAGAAAAATGATTTAAGATAATTATTTTTACGGCCAAGGTAATGTTTAACATTAAGCAAGTATTAGTATTTTAATTCAGCAAGCGTATTCCATTGGTTTTGAAAATTTAAAGAACTACATTAATCTTTGCGCTCATTGTAACCTGGTGGAGGTTTCAAAGCACAATTTCTATCTAGTGCTCTACAGCAAAATATGTATCATAAAATACGGTGCTTTTTGCAGATTTGGTTTTTTTTCGGACATCCTTTCTCGAAACACATAGATGTAATTCATTAATTACCGAATATTGAAGCGATATAGAATTTGTTGAAATAATCAAACTGCTCCTTGAAAAATAAGCCTCCCCTACAAATGAACGGTGTTCATTACTCCAACGCAGGATGGCGACTGAATCACACAGCTCTATCAGCTACTTTCTCTAACGAGGCAACTCTCACCTCGTTATCTTTACTACTTTATGTATCATTGCAATTCGAAATAAGGAATTCATTTTGGTTAAATTGCGGTATGGGTCTCCTTCCTCGCCAACTTGGCGATAAAAGCGCCAAGAGTCGTAACCCGGAAGTTATAAATCCTTGCTGCGGTCTTTATGGCAACCTACGGCGAAGAGAATATGAAGAATTAATAAAAACAAATTTTTATTAATATTAATAATAAACTGAAATATTAACAAAAACGTAATTTTTATTAACATTTCAGTGTATTTTTTTGTAAACAATGTATTTTGTAAAATTCGTAAAAAAAAAACATTGTTTTTGTTTTCATAGAAAAAGTGAAAAATCGTTAAAAACATGTATTCCATTTTCGTCGCCATAGCAACAGCGTTTTTGAAAACGCGCCAAGCAGGGTAGTACCCAAGCACAATTCTATTTTCGTTTTGTACAAAAAGAAAAATAACGAAGAGTATAAATAAGTCAAGAAATGCAGTGATGTAAATAGCACTCAGATCGAGTACCTAATTCTAGATTTGTCACTTCCGGGCAAAGATGACGAAACGGTTATCAGTGCGTCCGGCAAGAGATGGTTCTCGATTCCCATTTTCTCTAGGCATCCTAAAATACAAAACAGCTGTTATTCAACCTCTATTACATGAGCTTCGTGCGAAGACACCAGAAGATAAAAGCCTTTGCAATACTTGCCTGCTAAGGGCTCTGCTTCGGGTGTTGTCAGGAGTTGGTCTTTCACGATATGCGGCTCTGTAACGGAGGAAACAAAATTTACAATATTTATAGCATAAAAAATTTATTACCATTTTATAAAAAAATGACTTAATTTATAAATAAAAATTCTTTTTAAATATATTTTTTTCGCAGTATTTTCAAATGTATAATTCATTGATTATTAGTGTACATAATTAAAATTAAGCTATTTTTAATTTAAATATCTTTTAAATAAATTTGTTATATACAAGGCGTAATCGGAAAATAATTTTTGAAAAAAAAAATGTAGTTACAGAATTTTTTTCAAGCCAATATTAAATTCACATGAAAAAGTATATCTTAAAACATAGTTTTCGCCAATATTAACACTTGCCGTAGCGGCTTACCAAGTTTTCTATACCTTTTTTAGAGAAACTTCCCGCCAATGACGATAACCACGACTTTATAGTAGTACATGAAATTTGTGAAAATTCGTCTGAATGTATCATCATTGCGAAACATCTATCCTCATCAATTTTTTCATCAACTTTCCTTGCCAGATCATCGTTGACAAGAGAAGGTCGACCACTCCGAGACGCATCGTGGACATTTGCTCGACCTCATTAAACATTCTAACCCTAATGGCGACTGGGGCACGAAAAATATGTCATGATCGCAATGTCTTCCATGTTCATATTCCAAATTAATACCTCTGGGGGTGGTTGAAGCCCTACTATGGGTCTTCTCTGGTTTCAGTCTCTAAATTGGTAGACCCAGATGGTGCTGCCATCTATAAGCCAAAGTCGTACTTCCACCTTTGTATAAGGATCTTCTTTTCAAAACGGAAGACGTTCTTTTTGTTTTCATTCGCCCAGCCCTGACCTTTGCCAAGTGTCATAAGTAACAAATACTTTCTCACCATTATATCACTCATCGTTTCTTCACCATAAACATCTTTAGTTTTCATATAGATTTCAGCCAATTTCGCATTCTGAATTTTCAAAAATCGAATTATTAGGTTGGGGAAAAAGTTATCCATTATTTTTTCGGTACACGTCTGTAGTGATCGCTATCTCGTGAGGTATCTATCAAACAATTTCAGATTTATGCTCACTGGAAAGGTGACTTTTGACACTAAAATTTACTCTTGCAGTTTTTTGTTTGATTTATTCAGTTATGAGTACAAGGTTTTAAAAATAGAAGACAACAAACAGAAAATTCGATACATTTTCGTTTTTCTTTTATAATGGCGAAAATGCTAACCAGGTGGCTAAAATTGTGAAAGGTGTTTATCGTCCTATATAAGACTGTAACAACCAGTTACGCACAATTTTGGTTTCGTCGATTCCGTTTGGGTATTTGGATGCTAAAGATGCACTTCGCATGGATACAACATCGTCGAGAATGTCTATAAAATATCAAAAATGATCAAACTTGACAGCATGTCAGCAGTCGTAGCTTCGCACAAGACCTAAAAATCTTCATGAAAACTGTTTTAAACCTTTTTACAAAGCGAATCTGAAAGAAGTTACATAAAGTTCACGTAAAAATAATGGATTTCTTTTTCCCCAACCTAATATATCATGAATCTCACTGCCGGCGGAATTAGTAATCATCTTAAACATTCTAACTGAGTATAGCAAACCCAAAACACAACGTAGAACAATCTAAATTGTGTCATTTGCGAGCCAGTAAACAAGGAGGACTAGTGCGCATGTGCGGGACATTGACGGCAGCATTGAGTCGGCGATGCAGTAAAACGGCACTTATTTTCCGAATATGCCTCGTATATATTTTCTCTTCGCTCAAGGGCTACAGTGTACCTTGGCTTTAGTGCACAATTTCGTTATCAACATTCTAACATTCTGGCTCTTAGCGTTACACTTCTACTTGTAAAAGTTGATAGATATAGAACCCCAGCTGCTATGCAGTGAAGCATTTTTTGCCACGGGTAACGACTAGAAATTGAGCACATTTTCCCTCATTGAGTTCGTGGAGATGTTTCCAGCAATTTTCGTGGAGATGTTTCCAGCGATTTTCGTAGAGATGTTACCAGCGATTTTCGTAGAGATGTTACTACTGATTTTCCAACTCACGGAACTTTAGCTCCTTGAGCTGGAAACATCACCACGAAAATATGTGAGATCCAAAGTTTTTCTGCTATTTTGGGG
>JAPDSC010023600.1:0-12881 GCA_026290005.1 Latrodectus geometricus
AAGTGTAACTTAAGTTAAAGTATTATTGAAGTTATAATTAATTACTTAATTTATATTTAAGTATACTTTTTTAAGTTATACTTAAGTATTACTTAATATATTTAAGTATATTAATTATAACTTAACAAATTAATCATAACTTAAATTATTAATTATTATAATAATACTTAAGCACATATTATTATAACTATAAAGATGTGCTTAAGTATTACTTAAGCACATATTTAAGTATTATTTAAATATATTTGAATATCAATTAAATATACTTAAGTATTACGACTTATACCGTCATTTCCTAAACAGCCAAACGTATACTTACCTATACGTATTACTTATAAGTAAACGTATATTCACCTATATGTAATACTTATTAAGGCCTATAAGTAATACTTATAGGCCTTAAAACAAGTAATACTTATAGACCTTATTAAGTATTACTTAATAAGTATTACTTATAGGCCTTAATAAGTACTTAATAAATAGGCCTTAATAAATACTTAATAAGTAATACTTATTAAACATTAACTTAACAATACTTAATAAGTATTACTTATAGGTAAACTTTATAATAATAAGAATACTTTATAATAAGTATTACTTATAGATAAATATACGTTTAGCTGTGACTGTATAACTGTATTATATTGAAATGTTTTTCGAATTAATAATGTATCTTTTAAAAAATAAAATATAAAGTTTTTTTAATACGAAATAATGCTTTGACTCTGAATCATAAATTTTCTAAGATTTTCCAATTGCAAAGTAGTACCTTTTAAATTGCTCAACAATTATATTAATTATTTTACTGCTGTAATTGGACTCAGTAATGTAAAATGTTTAGTGAAATTATTGAAAAATTTTTGAATTGATTCAATGTGATTATATTATTAATTTTCTAATGTTATATATTTAATATTTATTTTCATATAATAACATACTTAATATATAGGTTATTTATTTATGAAATGTAAAGAACAATAATAATTAATCAGTGGGAATATTTTAATTATTTTTACTGCTGTTTATGAGATATATGTTATCATCTTATTTATTTTTACTATGATAGAACATTTTCTAATTACAGTGAATAAAATAATGTAAATTGTTTTCTATAAAATAATTTACACTAGGTTTTCATTTCAGAGCCAAAAAATTAGGATTTTCCAAATAAATACATTCATTTAGCTTACAGAAGACGTATAAAAAATTATTTTGCCTAATAAATATAACATAAATTTGTAATCGGTAACTTCGAACATAATGATTCACAAAAATTTTAATGTACTGTCGAATATTGTTTACTATTAATATAAATAACAAAAAGTTTCATTTAATTAAGAATAGTCATCCAAAAATAAGAATTTCTAACTTATCAAGTTAGAATTAATTGAACAGACGAAATTCTTTAATGAATGAAGATATTTAATGGATATTTTTTCCAAAATATTTAATTTTTTATATCTTTCATTTCCTTGATTGCTAAATATAAATCAATCAATAAAAATACCTTAAGTGAATTGATTTCGAACATAATGATTCACAAAAATTTTCTCATCTCAAAACATAAAAAAACATCAAAGACTAGTATGATGGAACTAATAAGATATTCTGATTAATGGGAGGTACTTCACCTTCATATTTGTAATATTTGCAATCCTTCAAATAAAATCAATGTAAAGAAGTAAAAATTGTTAATTTCAAAAATCTTTAAAAACGCAGATACTCAATTATACACAAATTTGTTATATATATATATAAAGAGAGAGAGAGAGAGAGAGAGAAATAGATATAGATAGATCATTGAGTTCATTCAATTATTACATTAATCATGCATCATGAATTGGTTTAATGATTTAACTATATTTTGATAATATCTTTTCCTCAATATCTACCCTTATCTAATTTATTACCTTATTGATCGACATCATCATTTAGACAAAAGTAGTGAGCCTATCAAGAATTTTTCTCAATATCTGTAAAACTATTCTTTCTAAATTCACTACCTTTAATAGAATGAAGCTGAAAGTAGCTTAGAAAATTTGCTTCGTTAAAGCAATACCATAATATTTAAAAACCAAATAAATTTTGATTAAAATATTAACTGGAAGAAAGTAATAATAAATATGTACATAAAACTATTACGAAAAATTCAAACTTATGAAGAGCAGCACATATCAGTGGTTTAAAATTTTGTTATATTTTATTACCATATTTGAAAAAGTAATACATTGTTAATTAATGAACTATGTTCTACATCGGTTAATCTTATAACTATGTTCTACATAGGTTGTCTGCAACTTACTACAGATATGTCAGGTTTGTCGTGTGGTAGAACACTCAGTGACAAGCTTAAACACATTATATACCGTTTTACTTAACTCTGCAGTATTACGCAGAACGACATAGGGACAAGTTTCACATAAAACATTTTAGTATTTATTTAGCTATAGAGTAATACATTGTTTTATTAATCTTAATGCAATTTCAATGTTTTGAGTTGTTTAGTTCCACGTTAATAAATATTTATTTAACGAAGAAACATTTATTATGTTAAATAATACCGAAACAATATAGTCCAATAAAACTTTAAATCTATTTTTTGTGCTCTAATTTTTAAATCTGTATGGAATTGCAAATAGAATAAAATTCTTCAAAAGCTTCATGCTATGCGGAACGTGAATCCTGTTAATAATTTGATTCGGCAATCCTAGCTGTATTTAAATTTATCTATTTAGAATAATACGATTCAGCTTTCTCGCAATTGTTTGAAAATCAATTTTGAAATATTATGATTGTTTTACAATCAATAAATTAAAGAAATTAAAGTATAAAGTATAAATATAAAGAGAATAAGGAGAAAACAAAAGACTTTTCTTTAAAACACATAATTTTTGCTTAAAATTACATATTCTAGTTCATGATTTTACATATTATTTAAAAATCCAAAATATTCATAAAATTGTTTCTAACCTAATATAATTTAAAATTTTTGATTTCAACAGATTGGGTTTTAAATTTAGTTATTTTATTTCTATATCAAGTACTCCAAAAATGTTTCGAGGAATAACCTAATTTCAGAAAATTTAGGATTCGCTTAATCTTTTACACTGTTCTACCAGAATTTCGAAAGCAATAAATAAAACCTACAACAAAATCATTTAATGGTCACAGATCTATCCGAGTATATATTTAAATTAGATCACGAAACAAAATCATCGTCTATAGAAAAGAAATGATAGCAGGGCCGCGCAATTCGGAATTGAAAACCTCCTCCATTCCTAGCCAATAAAACGTTTACAATTCGAATTCTTGTCCCAAGATTTGCCTACATCTTTCTTACCCCATAAAGTACATTATTTTTACTGCAAACATTCAACCCCTCGCCCTCTTCTTGAAAGACTTTCCGGGGTTTCCCCATTCCTTTGGCCTTTTCTTTCTTCTACAATGGACGTTTCTTTCCAAATCTAATGCGCCCGGATTGTGAAGTCCGGATCGTTTCCATTGTATACCCGGGCAGACGGAAATTAATCTCTTCCCCACAGTGCCCACTGCTGACACTTTTAAAAGCTTTTTCTTTTTGTAAGAGTCCTTTAAAAACGCAGAAATGTCATTTTTTTATTTTTATTCATTTCGAACCTACAGAGAGAAAATTCTAAAGGTTCTATCGGGAAGAATGATTTAAAAAAATCAATTAAATTGGAAAGGAAAAAATTCTTTTTATCTAGCTTTTAGAGTAAAGGAAGGGTATTGTCAGAGTTCTAGTTCTTACCTTAATGGAATATTAAAAGGATTGGAAAGGAAGCCTTTGTGTACTAAAATAACACAATATTCTTGTGGATTTGATTATACTTTCATCCAAGTTTATTTTAAGGAAAAAAAAGTATGCAAACAATTCGTAATTTGTTTTTCTTTTCAGAAGAAAGAACTGAACCTAATTTTAATTTTATTAAAAGTTGATCAAATAAACTCAACTTTAAGAAGAAATTTAAAATGTATAAACTTTTTATTTAATATATCACAACCGAATTCCCAAATCTGAGTGATATTGTTTAGAATTTGTTATTTGAGAAAGTATTTTTAATCTAATGTAGCCTAATGTTTTCAATAAACTCTTAAAAGAGAATTTGTTCCTTCAAGTCTTATTATTGGTATCACAAGAAACTACAAAAATCTTTTACTTCAGCATTAAAAGGATTTATAAAATGGATGTGAATAAAGGTATATGGAATTTATATGTTTGAAAACAGTGATAACATGCAAATAATTATAAAAAATGAATGTTGTTGTTACAACAACAAAATAAATTTAATTTTTCCTTTTGTACTAATATTTTGAATAAAAGTGTTCCTAGAACATTCTTCTCTGTTGTACCTTGAATTAATTGAATGTTGCTAAAAGTTCTTTCGCAAAAATTATTGATGAATAGGAAAACATTTCCAAACAAAAATTTCTATTAAATTCTATATGAATTGATATTATTTTTTTGATCAGTTAACTGTGTAATACAAGAATTATTTTTATATTTACATTGCAATATATATATATATACATATGTAGAAATAAAGAAGAATCATGCAAAAATTGTGTCGATAACATGATATGCTATATATTTTTAAATTTATAATACAGTAAATAATAACATTTTAAAGCTAAAAAATTCGGAACAAAGAATAAAAATGTTGACAAAAAACTGATTGTATTGAAAAAATGTGTTATCCTGAAAACTAATTTCAAAAACAGGACTTAGTTATGAATTTCAATTGCTGTTTGAAAAAAAGCCGCACATTCTTGTAGTAACTCTCAGATTCTATAAAATATTGACACATCTTTTTAGCATGTTATAATGATAAATTATTCTGTTCCACCTTTGAAGTCTCCATTTCCCCTTTATATGGGAAATACCAAAATTGCTTTTTCTGCAAAAATTTATTGATAAAAGAAAACGGCGTGAATATCACCCAAAATATCGAATATATCGATTACCGATTGGGTTTACTATAAAGGCAACAGAAGCTCAATGGCTAGTGAAATATTTATTTTGGAATTTTTTCCTTATGAGTTCCTCTTTGATGTGTTACTTTCGGGGTTTCTACGAAACAGAAAAGAAGTAATAATGAGGCTGGGAAAGCGGTGTTCCTTCTGTTTCATCGTATAATGTAACTCTCGGAGTGAGGAAAATCGACAAAACCTCACTCCGTTTACTGAGTTTAGGATATAAAGAAAAGTGGAGTATCGATCATTTGTCCTTTATATTAATAATAATAGAAGCAACGGCTCAAAATAAGCAATTTTGAAGCACTTCGCTTTTCTTGAGGAACTTATGCTATAAAAATTTTATTATATTGTAGCAGAAAGGCATAGTATAAGCAAATAATATATATTACTTAAGGAATAAATGGATTGTTTAAAAGAAACACCTATTTATATTTTCCTTATTATTTTTAGTATTTCTTTAACGTATTCACTTCGCTATTTTGTATTATATGTAAAGGAATGCGCTGAAATATTTTTGCGTCGTTACATGTGGATAAAGAGATCTTACACTTATTTATGTATTTAAGAAGTTTGTTTAAAATGTTTTTATTTCCTACTTATACAAGTATGTTTTTTCTGAATATAAATGTTCATTTCTAATAAGGAGATTAGAATTTAAAGAGCAATTTACTTCTTAAAAATGTATATAATCCGAAAGGTGCTGGATAAGAAAAAAATGTGTAAAAGAGTAAATATGTGGATTGCATTCATAAAATCTCCTTTATAGCTTAAAAGTATGACGCATGAAAAATATTTTCTTAGAAATGAAAAATAGAAAATAAAATAAATCTGGTAATGTCTTTACTTTTATAGGAATAAAAATCTATTTGTTTATATGAAAACTGTTATCTAGAAATGGGCTAACATCTTTCTAAATCAATGAATGTAGAAAATTTGGAATTTTAATATGCTCAAGTTCTTTTCAAGACATTGTGTATTAATTTTAAAAAAATCCAAACTTTATTTGAAATTGTCAAAATGTTAAACACGTTTATTAGTTAAGTTATCAAACATAATATATTAACAAAAGAAATTGGCATTATAGCTGTTTTGGTCATCAAGTGATTTTGAGTAGTTTCATGCATTGTTCAATTATTTTTTAATTTAAAAATGAGTTTATATTACATAAATCTAACTCAGACGAATCCTCTTGCAGAAATTTTTATTGATTGGGTGACTTAATCTAATAACTTTTAGCTTTCAAATACATTATTATATTATGTGTAAGTTAAACAAATTGTTTCGCAGAATTTAAAAAATACCACTTTGCAGAGTTTTTTAAATTTGTGAATCCATATATACGAGTTAGTACAGATCTCATAGTTGCCTTAGAGAATTTGCTTCATAATAATGAAAGAAAATTATATGGAAAAGTCACTTATTTGACAGAAAGAACATTAAAAGTAGTACTAAAATATGAGTAGTACTGATAGTGCCTTTTTTCACAAGACTCAGAGAAATAGCGAAATGATAAAACAAATATTGTTTATATTTGTTAAAAAAATGAAATATTACAGAAAAATTTAAAAATAATTAATTGTTTAACTTTCGTAAAATAAAATATTTTGTGTCTTAACGATAAGTCATTTCTTTTGTGTTAAATCCTATATTAATTTGATATTAGTTTATTTCTTTTAAAATATCATTATACTTTTAGGAACATATGACCACACTAACAATTTGACAAATATACTTCTAATTATTAAACAAGAATAGATATGTATATTATTTAATTACATTTGCATACTTAGTTGCATACAAGAGTACAATTAATTTTCAGTAAATCGTGTTTCTGGTGGTTTTTAAAAATGTAATATATATTATGACATTTTTATAGTTCTATGCTTATATTTTCTTTTAATGAGACGCAATTAACAATGAAATTTTGTAACTGTTTATACAGATATTAAATTTAAAAGATATGATTATCATAGATCATGTATAATTAATATGTAAATCCAAGAAGAGTAAAAAAAATATTTCTAGACAAAATGTTACATTTTTAAAAACTGATGTTTGAAGGTGATATAAGCTTAATAGCTTTATGCTATTTAGAAATTCAATTGGATAAAAGAGATTTTGAATATACTGCAACATCAGAACATTTCTATTTATTTTATTTTTTTTTTATTTTTATAATTTAACGCATTAAAAGGAATTCCAATTCTCCTTCATCATTTTTATGGTCTTTTTTCGACCTCAAATATTTTATAATAGTTCATATTTCATAAATATATAAATATATTTCAATACTTCTTATAACTGCAATTTAAAATTAGAATTTCGTGAAATTTATTTTTATTGAGTGTATATAATATTGTGATTTGAAATTTTGTGATTAAAGTTGATAAAAATACATCAAACATCAGTGCAATATAAATAGTATTTTATTTCTTTTAATGTAAAATTTTTTGTTTAAAGCTAGAAAAATACAAGCATTTCAAATAAAATTTAAATGGAAAAAGAAATTAGCAGGGCCGTACATTTATACCGTTAAACTTTAAAACCATTCATTTTTAATTTGGATAAGATGTTGAAATTACTTAAATTAATAAAGTTAAGTGTATTTCTTGATTTTTCAGATATGACAAATGGGCAATGCTTCCATAGGTCAACGAGTTTTTTAGCTTTGCTTAACATTTCAATAATAATTTGTGTTTTTCATAGGTAAGTAATTTATTTCAATCAATACCATTTAAATATAAACTCAAAAGAAAAATATTTTACTACATATTTTAGAATGAGGTATGATATTATTATAAAGGTATAATTTATAGAATTACTTGTAATTTGGATTTGAATGGAGAAATAGTTATATTTATTTACTTATTAATGAAAATTATAAAATAATTTCTTTTCAAGAGTTAAGATTTAACTTCTCGTTTATGAAATATATTGTTAAAATTGATAATTCTTGAAGTATTTATATTTAGATTTTATGAAAGTAAATATTTTATTTTAAGTTTATTATGGGAAAATATTGTTAACCCTCATAAATCTTAAACCAATTAAACTGGACATCGCTTAATCCAGAAAGCCATTTTGATGTGCATAAATTTAAATGCGGGTTAGCCAAATAATATATTTTTGATGAAACTGGGTTTGCTTAACCTTGGATGAGTCAAGCCATGCACTTGTCAGCTCACACACTTCTTACTATCTATCTATTGATTATGAAACTTATCACAATTTGTGCTATGCTGTGTTTAATTGTATTCTGTGTTTTTGTGCAGAGGTTGTTTTGTGTCATTAAAATATGAACAGCTACCGTGTCTTTTAGTATATCAATTGAAATGAAGAAGCATAAACACTAATTATTTTGAATAATAAATTTAGCCAAATAGAAAAACTTAAGAAAAGTGCGTCTGTTTCAAGCATATGTGTAGAATATGGGGTTGCAAAATAAACAGCATCAAATATTTGAAAGAAAAGAGCTGAAAAAAAATTTCATAAACGAATTTGTTCTTAAATTCAGTGTTGAAAAGGAAGCAAGTTTTGTAAATAGCATCCTTATATCAAAGTTTGGACGATGCAATTTATAAATGGTTTTATCAACTTCACTCTTCTGGATTACTTGTACGTAGAGTGGAAATTTTTTAGAAAGATTAGCCAAACAGTTAAGTAATTTTATTTAACTGTTTGACTAAAACAACTCTTAAGCAGATTTATATTTCACTCTTTTAAATCGAAATAGAACTTTTAATGTGTACAGTTGCTTGTTTATTTTTCTTTGCTTCAATTTATCGATTGTTTTATATAATCCATACTTTGATTTTTTTTGGAAGCCCTGGATACTTTATTAGTAAAAATTATTAAAGTTCTACTCTATTTGTTTATGTTTATATAAATGAAGGAATTACATGTAATTATTACCAAACCAGTCGAGGAAAAAATGTTTGTTTAAAGGATTTAATTTCTGAAAATAAACGTACATATAATGTATTAAATACACGCATATAAATGTATTTTATTTTTGTTTTCTTTTATTTTTCTTATTCTTTTAACTCAACCAATTTCAAAATCAATGCAGAGAATATTGGTTAACAAATTTTAAACATTTAATTATTCCATGATATGAATTTAGTAAATTTCAATGTAGTAAGGAGGAATAGAAAATTAAGTATACTTCTAATTTCATTTTAAAATTTCTGACAAGCAGTCTTATTTGAAACTATTTTTTTAAATAATTTTTCTATGATAATTTTTTCAATTTGGTTTTCCATTTACTTTATTTCTTACATTATTTTTTTGGAAAAAAATATTGAATATGAAATTCTGATTACTTTTCAATTTGCATTGATGATTGTATTATTTTTCCACGTTAATTAAAAGTGGAATTGCAATCATTACATTATTGAATTCTTATTTTTCATCTGAAGAACCAAAGAAGAATGAAATAATTAACTCTGTGTATGCAATGATGCTTTATTTCAAGTCTTCATTTTTCAAAATTGTGTTTTTGGAAACTAAGATTGATAGGTAGTTTTAGTGTATAGTAATCTATATTATATTTGAAATCTTTATAAACAGACAAATGTTGCGAAGGTTTTGAATCTAAGATTAAAATGAAACTGTGATTTAAAAATAGTATTTTGTTCTTTTATTAGTAAAGAAAGATGTTTCTATAGATTTGAAGTTTCTTGAATTGCGCAAATATTGCAATTGCATGAAATATTTAATGGGATTTCTGTGTTTTGATTTGAAAGAATTGGTCTTTAAGTTTAAGTTAGTTTTTTAATGAAACAAAAATTAAAAAAAAATTGGGTTTTTACAAAGGCTTCATAACATATTCTTGAGATGTAGAGCTGTTTTATTATATTTTAAATGACGTTTGAGTATATTAGGTACTATATCCATTAACTTTACTGTACAAGTCTTCTATAAAATTCACTGAACGTTTTAGAGCCGATATTTTACATTAATAAAACTTAACATATAGATTTTTTAAAAAGTGTATCAGTGTACTAAAACAAATTTTAGTTGGTATAAATGTCTTTACAGTATCAGAAAAACGTGATTAATTATTAAAAGAAATTGGCTAATATAAGTATGCATTTTATATAGGATTTGTTTAAATGAGTTAATAACAATACAAAGAATTTTTTGGGAATTTATATTTTGCTATACTTTATTTAAGTTTGTGAAAACCAATATTATTGAATTTTTATGTTAACAATATTGAATATCTAATTCTAAAATTTGTTTTATAAGTTTTAATGACTGATATTTTGTTTCATATACCAAAAATATGTTAATGAAAAATGCTATTTTTATAGTGTTTAAATTTTATTTTCTACATGTTCATTTATGACAAATTTGACTGAAATAATAATCAGAAAAATTTATTCCTCGTTTCAAGTTTTTTTATTTTATTTATGAAAAGAGAATAATAGTTTTGCAGCATTTTATAAATTAGCATCTACAGAAAAGTAATTGAATTTATTGATACTTTAGGTATCAATAAGCAATAAGTGCTTATTGATACTTTAGGTATCAATAAGCACAATTACTTATTCTGTAAAGTTATTTTATTGTTTCCAATTTACAGACATTTTTTCAAAAATATGTATAATTTGCTTTAAGAAAGAATTCATTTAAAAACCGTAAGCACTCTTTATTTTAATTTTATTCAATTATTCATTTTTAAATAGCAGTTGTTTTTATAGATCATTTTAGAGTTCATATTTGAACAAAATCTAATTAGTTTTGCTGAAATTCTAAGTGGTATATAAGTTTTTATGAAAATATAATAGTACTGTTTGAGATTTTCTCAAGCAATACTGTTATGTTTAGGTGAATTACAATTGAGTAGCATGGATTAAATTTAAAAATTAGTAAAATAAATTTATTGAAGATTTCAAAAATTGCTGAAATATATTTCAATGAAATGCTTATGTGGTTGGAAATTATTTAAAAAAAATTAATATAGTGTACAATAAATGAATACATTTTTACAAAGAAGAACATAAAATACATATTTCTGTTGTTATTTAATGCAAATATGTGGAATCTGTACTTATTTTCCTCTTAATAATATGTATTAATTGCTTTTTTTAGAATATTTTAGAAACTTCCGAATTAAAAGCTGCGTGAATGTGGACAGAGTGCGATGATATTCATTTCTATAGATACCTTGCTTCTGTATACTATATGTCATAAATGTACATCAGAATCATGTTTTCACTGTAAGCTAAAATCACTGTTGCTGTTTGTAAATTATAAGTGTAAATTTATATGTAATAAAACTTTAAGAAAACTGTCTTTATTCCTTAGAATAATTTGATCGCACACATTAATATAAGAAGCATTTTTCGTTCATCTTAGAATTTGCTATGACAAAAAGATTTTTTAATTTAAACCAAACGTTTATTTAATCGATAATGGTTAAAAATAAAAATATTTATTAAAATATTTTGTGAAATATATTTTAAACATGGCTAATAATTGATAAAGATAACAAAAAGGAATTTTTTTTTGAAAAAGTAAGGATTTCGTTAAAAAAGATTCAATTTACTAATTTAACTTCCGTAGTATTTTTATGCGATTTCGTTTATCATTAATCTACATAGTTTTTAACAAATTATTGTAAATAAATAATTAATCAACTATATTTTTTTCATTGTAATAATTTTTCACAATATTCTTTGTCTTATTCGTATATTATTTCATTATATATATACTTAATTAATATATTCTTTCCTACGTTTGTGAAACTTAACATATAATTTTATAAATGTAGGAAGAAATGAAGTAATTATAAAATTATAGCAATGCAAAATTTTCATTAGAAGTGAAAGATTTTAAAATTATTTTAATTATATTCTATGATTTCAACTTTAAGTGATTTACTATGCTGTTTAGTTTAAATAATTGATTTTTAACCTAATTAAATAATTTTTCTATTCTAAAGGATTGTTAGTTAACCAGTGAAACAAACTTCAAGTTAATTCATTCTGAAAAGATGTAAATAAATAGTATTCAGTAACTTAAGCCTTGTAAGATTCATTAACTATTGGTTAGATAGATAAATGCAGATACTAATCAAGATCGTAAACGTGATTCATGGAAGAAAATAATCATTATCTGTACTTGAAAAGTATTGCCTATAGGCTAAGAATAATGTATAAGTCTTTAATATGAACTTACAAGTAAGTCCTATTTTCATTCACCATTGCGGAGTTACATGTAATTCAAAAAAATTATTTTGCTTTTCAAAATAGTATTTTCATTCCACATTTATATGAATGAAATGATAAAGGAATGCAACATCATGTAATGACCATAAATAAATCATAAAATACTTTTATTGATATAATAATTATTTATACATATTTTGTTGGATCGGAACCCAATTATTTTTATGAAAACAACAGATGATACATCTTTTTAGCTTATTTTTGTAAATGAATGCAGAAAGACTAATATAATAATAAAAATTTTGATGTGCATTTAATAATAAACACAATTCATAAAATAGGTTTTTGAGCAATTTTACGATAACGTTTATCAAAAGAAAAATATAAAGAAAAAATTTTCAGCATTATCTAAAAACTTACATAATTTTTATACTTATGAGAAATGTTTATTTTATTTATTACTAAGTAAATAGTATTTAGTCAAAAAAAGTAATATTCATTGTTCATAAATTAAGTTCTATTAATTAAGCTTGCTTTGCGATAAAATTTGTTTGCAAAGAATAACTATAACTTCTTTCCTTATTCTACTTATGAAATAAAATTTATTAAAAGATACATTGAAATATTAATCAGAAATATTTAAAATGTCTTAATGTAGTATTACTGACAATTTTTTAAAGAACTGAATTTTTTAATAATAAATTACATTAA
>JAPDSC010023600.1:13281-37258 GCA_026290005.1 Latrodectus geometricus
TAACTATGCCAAAAGTACTAAGTGTATTCTTTTATATGATAATTCTCTTAGAATGATTATATTTTCTGATGGAAAATTCGTAATTAATTTAAAAACATCCAAGCAATTCAACAGTAATTTAATTTTTTACTAATCACTAGTAGCACTGTTGATATATATAGTTTACATGAATAGTTAATTTTACCCCATATTTCAGAAACTATGAATTGCCAAAGAGAAAACATTTTTCTTCTCTAATTTCAATCGATTTTATTTTTTGTTTATTAAATATAAAATAAAAAGAAATAATAAACATTAATGAAATTCTATTGATGATATTATTATAAGAAATAAGAATTTGTAGTTCTTAAGATACATTTTCAAAAATTAATACACACACACATACGTGTGTATGTGAAGAAAACAAAAACAACTTTTAATAATACATAATAATAATTTAATAACATAAATATATAAACATTGGATTGTTGGAAATAATTTTTAATAATCCAATTTTTAAATAATATAAATATTGTTTAAAAGTTATTTTAAAAATTACAAAACAAATATAAATATTATTTAAAAATTGGATGTAAGTGCGAAATGCTCAACAATTTCATTGAAACACAATCAATTATAAGAATGTTGAAACAAATTCTATAAGAAATCATGATACTATTACATTTACAAGTTATTCAATATTCAACACCACAGCAAATGCAGATACAATCAATGTATAAATAAAGCTATTTTCATTTATAAGCCATTTTATTCTGCTTCTATACATTATTAACAAATTAATTTCCCTTATACTAAAACACAAATTTAAAAATGTCTTTTTTTCAAAATTTTTTGACCATCCAATTTTAAGATCACATGCATTTCTAAAGCAAGTACTTTTTACCAGAGATATTTAATTAAAAAGATTAACGTTATTAGTTCTTTTTGTGTTGAAATAAGTTAGTTTTATTTTGCATATTGCAATTGCAATAGAACGTTAAGCAGAGACTGTTATATTGTGTTTTAATGATAAATATCTACTTTAATTATAAATTCGAACATAGGATTTTAGTTTTTGAGATGATTTGCAGAATTCCTTTATAATATCATTTGCCAGGATTACATTCTCAATTCTTTGTATTTTGTCTATTACTTATAATAAGAAATATTACTGACATATTTTCCAATTTTCAGAATATTTTCTGATTGATCGAGTAGATTATAAACTATTTTTTAACATGGAATAAAATTTTAATTAGTTTCTACGAATGATTTTGTCATTGCTTTATAAAATGTCAAACCTCATATAAAAAAAAAAAAAAAAAAAAAAAAAAAAAAAAAAAAAAAAAAAAAAAAGTGATTTAGTAACGCTTAACAAAAACGTTCCATATATGATAAACAAGGGATATTAAGTCAAGAAATCAAACATCTGAAAATAAGTTGTATTATAATATAGAAAATCGTAATTTTAATTACATTCGTATTTTTTAAGCAAAATCTGAATTCTGTCGCAAATATAAATACATCAAGATTATTAATTGAAAATAATGAAAAATTAAAGTCATGAACTTAAAGTTATTCGACTACAATTTTATTAAAAAGCATATAATTTAAAATATAGGTATTTCTATACAATTGAATATCCTCCCAGGATTAAATTCTTGAGGTTTTAATCAATACACAACAAAATATTTTAGAAAGGAGAAATTTTTGAAAACTTCACTGTGTCAAACTTAGGGTTTCAATTTCATACATCCACTGAGATAGCAAAATTTATTTTCATAAAATTTAAGCGAAAACTTTCAAAGGTATATCGCATTAATCCTTAACTCGTTGAAACGGAATTCGAAAATAAACAAGGAATGATTTCTTTCTTTTTTATTCAAACAACTTGCAAGTAACGAATGACAGAAATTTCCTGCAAAGGATATCGAATTTGTATTCCAAAGCAAAGGATTATAACTGTGAGAATTCTTAATTCACTTAGTAAAATATAAAAATTCTAAGCGACATGCAGCTAATCTAAGTGAAGCATTACTACTCCGTCTGAAACGTGGTTTTGGTTCGAAGAATAGTTTGATTTATATGGAAAAGAATGTTCGGTTAATTTGCATATAAGTAGCCTCATGCATGCAGTTCAGGCGAGGTATCATTAGAAATATAAAATTCATTACAAGGAGATATCGCGCTGCATTTCTCTTCGGTAATTGTAACGTATTTTGGGTTAAATAAAAGTTTAATGGAATCTTAATGCCCTAATGTCACTGATTCAGCATCGAAAGATTAAATTGAATTTCATTGAATAAAAAATTTATTTTAACCCTGTGAAGTGGGAAAATCCAATATACATTTCAGTCTAATTTAGTAAGAGAAAAGTAAAGAAGTAAAGAAAGGGGAAATTAAACTTTATACCTTTATTGATTAGTAATACATTATATTATTTATCGTTTTATAATTACGAGATAAATGAGTATCTATTCAACAATGAACTAAATCAGTATTATATTTCTTAGTTAAATATTACTCTTTATAATTTATTAACATATTTTAAAATATATCTGTCTATCTACGTATATGTATGTACACATTTTAATACACATAGACATTATGATTACATAATTAATAATCTGACGTAATTGCGAAACCCGTTAAATGAATTACCAAATGAATAAAAAATAGTAATTGAAAATACCTTCAATACAGCTAAACAATTTATTTTTTAGTAATTATAAGTACTGATACGGATGATGTATATGATACGGTGGAATAATTTTAAAATCATACATTTTGAAAGAAAACAATACATTAAATTAAAGAAAATCTTGATTGTAAAAACAGAAAAATACATGAAAATTAAAAACAAGAAATTGAGGAAAAGAATTATATAAAATTTTTGAAATTAACATTTTTTGTATTATTTACTAATGGTTCTTAAGGTGTTAATATTTATTATAAATGAAATTTTTTCTGAATATATTTACACTTGCTGTATACATATTATATACAGCTATTTAGCAAGTGTAATTAATCGATTTGGAAAATTATAAATTTATATAACTATATCTATCTATCAACATATAACGATGCAATATAAATGCATGTCCAAACATATATACATAACCATACATAAACTTTATATATTTAAATGTATACTTTTAAAGTATGATAATTAATGTCACATATGAGATTTATTTTCATGATTAAAATTTTTATAAAAATTCTTAAATAAGCAACTGAGATTATTATGGATATATTTTTATTTTTATCCTTTTCTTAATTTATTTAAATTAAATAATTGAAGAATTGTGGAATAACTACAAAAATATATTATGAAATTTGATTAATTATTTAAAAGTAGTCAGAATATTTGGATCATTTATCTTGAGTAAAATTATATATATTTTTTTAAATGAAGGATGGAATTTTAACTATTTGTCAGAGCAATGAAAAATTGATACTATAATATTTGTAATACATTTTTAAATTTTTTGTATATTATTTTTGTTCTAAGTTATTTGTTTATTTGCTAGATGAAATATTAATTTTTACTCGCTTTTAAGATAGATGATGAGATCCATTCATTAAGAAAATTCCTACAAGAAGAGATGTTTACTGGGAGTTCTACAAAGCTTTGTAATATTTTATAGCTATCAATTTAGACACTGCGAAAGGTAAAATCTTTGGAGAGTTACCAACTTCTTAGTCTTAGGCATTATTCGTAAAAATACCTTAATTTTTGTAAAACAAAAGTGAAAAATTCAATATTATTAAAATTGATCTTTTGGGTATATTTGATGAGTGGAACTCGTTATCAACGTACTTTAATAAACAGTCTTCAAATAATTCAGTACTCAAAGGGTTAAGCATCTAAGCGGCATATAATTTTATTTACACTTGCTTATCTTATCAAGTTATTTTCAAAACACTTGAATGATATTCATTACATTAATATTTGAGTTATATAAGCTTCACCCTGGCCTTAACTTACGCAAAACTATGATTTTAATTTATAAATAATATTATAAAATAAAACTTTAAAAAAAAATTTGGGTTTATTGTAACTATATTATAAATGGATTCAAGATTATTATTCAGTAGATGCGTTTAATTACGTAAATTGAGTTTTAGATATTACTGAGCACTAGCACTAAATCAATTGTTTAAGTAATTTTCTCAAAATATAATTTTCTTTAAACAGATCAGGTTATGACATCAGCATGAAATTTTGTACAATGTTTTGCTATTAGGCAATAGTATCATATAAATCATTATATTAGTTAGAATATCATTTTGATATATCTGAAAATAAACCTGATTGAAACAAATTATAGCTTTTTTAAATTTGCTTCATCTTAAAAACATTGCATAACAAATGCCAAGTTACCATTAATTAAGAATTTGCAATTCAAAAGTGATTAGAATATTACATGATGCGCACGAAATAGCTTGAAAATATTATTATAGTGTGCAAGAAGTAAGGCTTCAATAAAGTTTCGCAGATGGTTGCACAAATGTTTTTTTAATTAATTAACCATAAAAACTAATACAGAGCGAGCAATGCCCATTTTCATTCAATATAATAAGATAACTGACACAGTTTTGTTGAGTGAAGATGCCAAATCCTTAAATAATATTGAAACATGAATAGATAAATATCTCTTTCATGTGATATCAAAATTGGAAGTAACATTTCAGTCTTTAAATTATTGAATTTTACATAGGAAAATGAAAGGCTCTTTTAATATGTTCCCTCTTTAATTTCGTGCATCATTTTTAGTGTTTTGCATTAGAATTATGGAAATTTTTTTTAATAGAACGGAATTTCGCATTCTGTAAAATTGTTTTCATCCAGTTTCTGGGAAAAATTATAGGTAAATAATAAAGTTATAAAAACATATAAATCATATTTAATATTCATTTAATAATTATAAATATCTTCCACGTTCTATAATTTAAGTTACCTGTAATTATTAACTCTTTGAGTCAAATGCAATAAAATGCATCTAGATATTATTTAAATTAAGAGGTTTTGCATCAATCGCGAAGTGAAATCTTTCATATAGGTGATCTAGGCTAAAATCTAATGAGGTGAAGAAATGAAAACTTCCTTTTGTTATCAAATACTGAAGTGGGGATTATTTTATACCTCGTCCAAAATATTTACGACAAGCATCATGTTTGCAAAAGCAAAATCACATTCACTGCAGAGGGCAAAAACAATGAGTTTTCAAAAAATTGAAGAAAAATAAAGATCTTTACATTTTATGAAAAATTGCACTGTGCAGATATAGGAAGTAGATGGGATCCATTCTAGTAATCATTTTTTTCTGCTCTCAGTGATTATACATAGATGACGAAATTAATTATTGAAAAAGAGCCACATGCTTGTTTTTTCAAGTGAGAAAAATTCCCTGGAGGAATATTTCATTGCTTAAATTAATTACTTCGTTTCATAAACAACTTTAATAAAACTCATACTAATGTTAGCTATGTTTTAAATAAATTACAAAAGCTTAAATCAAAGTTTCGAAATTAGGCAATGTTTTTATTTTAAATGAACCAGTGATTGACATTTTAATATCCATTTCACTTTATTTCGTACCCCTTTTCTCAGTTAGGACACAGGTCAAAAATTCGTTTGACAGACAGAATGAGGATAATGGTATATAGATTATCCGGCTAATATCATTTTTAATAATAATAGAAAACACGAAAAAATTATAATACACTCAACTCCCTTTCGCAATTATAAGAACAGTGAGACGAAGTTGTATTCTAGAAAATATGACTTTGATGAATTTACAATAGGATTCTTCTATTCTAATTTCATGCATACCTTATTTTTGTTTGCGATTAATCTCTGCGTATGCTTACTTTTTTGAATTTTTGATATCGCTGATGTTTCCTATGTTGCTTTCCATTTGCCTTGATTCTGTTTTTCTTTTTTTTCTAACATCCGACTTATATAAGTCAGCTTATTAACTTATATCGCGATGCTTTGAATTTTAATTTTGGAAACAGTTGTTTTTCTCTTATAATATTTTCCTGCAGCGATAATGGTGCCGGTTATCAATAAAATATATTTACAATATAATTTAACATTCTTGAAATTTCTAATTTTTCCTTAATCAATTTTAATTACAAGAGAGGAAATTTGGAAAATATTAACGCATTCCAGTCCTCCGAAGTGTTTGCTGAATATAGAGCAACAATTCCCTTTATTTTAGAGTAGCTGAAATAAAATCAGGATTAATTTACTTGGAAGAGAGTAGTCCTGCCTGGGAGAGGAAATCTTCGGCAAACATCCATCATCACTGCTAAAATTGAAACTTGTTTTCGCCTGCATGTGTCTGTTATTTGTATCTGTCAAGAAATGCTGTTTTTTCTGTTAATGATATAGTATGCATCCAATAATTGAATGACAGACTACTCACAAAAAAACCTACAGTTTTGAAAAGAAATGGAAAACATTTTAGTCATCCTTTGTGATTTTTTATGAAAATAAAATCAATAAGGAGTTTTCTGCTATCTGCACTTGAAATTCGGCTTTAATTTTAGTAAATTAATATAATACATATTCTGTATGATTCTTCTGTATGAACAGCGATAAAGTACTTATAAAAACAGAAATGTTTATATAATCACTTTTAATATTACAATCTCAATGATGTAAGTACATTATCTAATTAAGAAATTTTGTAGAGCGATGATATGCTTACCATGGTTATTTTCACGACAAATTTGATTATTTACTAAAATATTGACCAAATTTTAATGCAAAAATTTTTTATCAGATTACAATAAAAAAGAATAAGCTTTTTAATTATATGAAAGTAGTTCATCTTAAATAGGTGGCTTTTAATAATAACCTTTGTTTACATATCAGAATTCTGAAGAAATAACATTCTGGAATACATAAAATTTAAGATTAATAGTATTAAAAATTTTTTAAAGGTAATTATATTTACATATTAATATTAAAACCTGTTTCACTTAAAGGATACAAAACTTGTTGCATATATATATTTATTTACTTATTGAATTAAAAACAAAAAATATTGAATATTTCTATACGGAAAAAGCGTCTATGGCAAAGAGATTAGAGAAATGCTCTTAAATTTAGCTTTTAATGTAAAAATAATACAACATTAATTAACGATGAACTTTTACAGTCAAGATGTTCTTTTCCAGCGTATGAATTTTAAATTAACCAGAGTATATTTCTAGCATTTCCTGACAGCTTTTAAAATAATTTTTATTTATTTCTCATTTCTGGAAATAGTGTTTAAAATTATTTCATTTTCATATTTTTATAAACACAAAATTCTTCAATTAAAACGACTGCTAATAGAGATGCATAAGTTCATTAGAAATTTTAATTTTACTTTAATATTTCTATTGATTATAATAGAAAATTTCGAATATTTTCATTTGGTTACTATTTTTTATGTTTTTGGATTTATACTTCTGGTTGTGTTTTCTCATAAATTACAAATAGATAAATATATATAATTATATTTTTGTAAAAGCCACTAGAATTTGATTAAAAAATTATAAATCAAAATAAATGAATATTTATGGTAAATGATTTGTGGAGTAAAATAGGTCTTTTGATATGATTCATAATTATGAAGAAGAACACTTTAAGATAAAAATTAGAATATTATTATCTAGGTATGATACTTTTACATTTAGAATGTTTCTAAGAACACCAGAAGTGTATATTCAAAATATCGTAAACTATTTTAGTATCTCAAAAAAAATCATGATACACATGATCAACCTTACAAGAAACTCTAAATAAATTAGTAATTAATATTTGCATGAGGAAAAATAAATGAATGTTTTCAAAATTAACCTATAATAAAATATTTTGTCGTTGAATATAATACTTAGGAAAACTTTTATTCATTATTTTTCATTATAAAAAATAATTAATTTGAATTAAAAAAAAGCATAGCTAACACAGAGATTTAATTAAATTTAATAAAAAGTTTATTTTTCTTTACATACTAACTTTTATCTTATTAATACCACTGTTATATATCAATTAATAAAATAACTGGAAGGCATGGTAAAAATAAACAGGTGACAAAATTATTTTTAAGACAAAATGTGAAATTTAAAATTTTTTTGATACTCTTCCATTGTACAGGGGAGTTGACTTGGTTCGTAATTTTTCCAGGTCATGGATTATAATAAGTTCTCGGAATTTAGTTATTCTTTTAAAAATTTAACCAAGACAGAAAAGCAAATTTGAATATTTTTTATATTCAGGTACCTAAATGCAGGAACATTTCCAAACATTAAGCTATGTTTATGAAACTTATTAATAAGTTTCAAATAGCAAATTGAAATAAACAAAATTTTTCAGAAAGTTTATTTGACAGGTATTTTAAAAAAATGAGGTTTATTTCTCAGATTACTAAAATGCAAATTAATAATCACCTTAATTAAACTGCATATGAATATGAAAGTTATCCTGTGAAGTCAAATGGCATTCTCAAAATACTTTTAACTGAATAAACTACACGTTAAAGTATTTTTCATGTTAAAAGTTACTTTCAGTCTTTTGCACCTAGCTTGAAGGTAGAATGAAATATGGTTCTGTCACTTTCTGGAAAATAAACAATGACGTGCTTGAACCTGTAAATAACACTTAATATCGTATTTCTCTTGCTATTTGATAATTATTAATTACTTCAAGCAAAAGTAATACTCATTAACTAAATTAATTAGCTGTCCGTTAAATGTGTCACGAGGGGAAAATTCCGAAAAATGGATCAAAAAAGACGAAAGCCATTTTCAGCAAGGAAATTTTCCTGCTTTTTTATGAATTATTGTCTTTTTGCAGCTCTCGACTTCTTAATTATGAATACAATCAAGTTAATGTCGATATTCGGGAAACTTTGAAAAGTCGCTGAGACTGCTTCTTGAGGTAGCAAACACTTCACGTTTTATCGAGTTGATTGCTTTTCTAATAAATTTACCGTGAGAAAATCCTTTAAATTTGTTTACCCTAATTAAAAAAGTAAAAGTTAATATTCGTAAGTGAATAAAGATTTCTTATTAATCTGTTTTCATTATAAGTCTCCATGCTGAAGATATTGTTTTTTGGACTTAGAAAGCTATTTTAGCAAAGATAGTATCGTCTTAAGAAAAATGTTCAAATTTAACTTTATTCAATGAAATGTTTTAAAATTTTACTTATTTTATACAATAATTAAAAGTGCAGCTATTTATTTATATCTATGTTGGTGTTATATGCCCAATTCCAGATGAGGAAAACATTTTTAAACTATCAAATTATTGTATAATTTTATAAAAATCTATATAAAATTTCAAAATAAAAGTAAGTTATGTTTAGATTTGAAATTACCTTGTGTATTTATAAATAAATAAATGATTATATACAATTTAGAGAGAAATATATATATTTATTGTGAATATTATAAATTTTCTTTTGATTTTATAGTGAATATGTCTTTCTTACTTGTACGTTTCTAGTTCTAACAATTCTTACTTTAATTGAAAAGGTCGGTAATTTCAGTCAATGCAGATATATTAATATAATTTTTCAAACCTTGAAACAAGACATTTGTTTATTATTTACATCAACATTCAGTCATGAAAATATATAATTCACTTACATTCAGTAACGTTCGGAATTTTATTTAAAAAATATTTATTGAAATATTCTTTAATATGTTTTTTATTCTTTTTTTTGAAGTACTGCAACTTCTTAAAAATTATTTTAAGTATTTAGATGATTTCTCAAGACTAGTAATTTCTACTGATCCAAATGGTGAAAATTTATTTATAATTTTTCCAAAGTTCCGTATTTTGTTCATAGATGGCGCATTCGCTCGAGAATTTGACCTTTCTAGCTGGCGTAAATGTTTTTATTTTAATGAAAAAAAAATCTTTAAAAGAATGTTGCATGAAGTTTACCAGTTAATCAAATAAAGACACTGTTTATATTAGTATAAAAATGAAATAATTATTATGATTTCATGACCTTTCATTAGAATTAATAAATTTAAATCACTGGAAAAAAATTAGAAAAACAATTCATATTTTTCATAAAAACAGACTTTATCGTTACAGAAAATAATTCAGTGATAAATAAAATACTTTTTCAAAACTTTTGGTTTATTAAATATATTTCAATATTTATGTTTCATATAAAATTATACATATTCACAATTATATTAGGATAAAAGTTTTATGAATTTACTAGCATTAAGATAATCATCTATTACAAATAATATCACATGTTATAAATTCATAGATATAAACTTTTTTTTCTTAAGATATAATAAATGTATTCATAAATCCTTCTGAGAATTCAACTTCAGGATATATTTTGAAAATAGGAAAGAAAAAATCTTTTTATTTAGCATTAGTGTTATGTTAAATATTCTGCTGGGCGTTAAAATTACAAGATCGTCAAGAAAAGCAATTATCAAAAATATATTTTTTGTATATAAACAGCATATATGAAGACAAAACGATTAGATTTATAAGCAGTTTAATAGTTTATATAATATTATGGGCAGATAGATTTATATTATAAGATATAGATTTATAAGCAGTTTTATAAAATTAGTGAAAATAATTGGCGTTCCTAGCAAATAAAATTACCCATACCCAGTGAAACCTATGTTCGAGCTCCATTTATATGACAGAAATGAGTAACATTTTCTCTTTTCCAGTCATACTTTATTAACTGATGTAGTTCAGAAGGGATGGTGGGCCAATTTTTCAGGAAACCGACCACATATTGTCAGTTGGAGAGAAGTCTAGACAAAATGAATAAACTAGAAACCTTACAGGTCATTACAAAAATAGAATATTTTCTGTATCGATGAAGGCAAGATTTGTAATATGTTTTCTTGTAATACACTATTAAAATACGGTATTTTAGAAATATTTCTGGGTTACAAGATTGTCTTTGTTATTTTTATGACAACTTAAGGCAAGTGATGTTGAGCTATTTTGATAACCGTTCAAATCACTATGATCCAAAATACAGATAATATTCTTTTGTAGATCTCTTTTGACACACTATATCATTATTACAAGTGCTATGTTGATATGGAATACAAGTAGGTAATGAGCGTTCTCCATATATAATAAATATGTATAAAAAATATATGCTTAATTTAAAGAAAAAAAAAAACCATTTCTGATGTAACTTTACTTGTGTGAACGTACCTACACATTTTAGGGCCATAAATTTACATTAAAAATACTAATTATGCACCATTTATCAGAAGATTAAAGCAATATTCCACTAATGAGCCATTTTGAAAGATCGTTTTTTAGTTTGAGTGTACTTTTTTCTTTTTTGTGTAAGATTCACATAAGTTTTTATGTTTTGATTTAATAACATGATGGTTAAGATAAATTTTAAAAGTGCATATCAAACTTTGTTGAAATGCTAATAAAAGGATTTTAAGTGTAAAATAAATAATATTTACCTTAAAAATTTTCAGAATACTATAAATATCCTATGAATTTATAATATAATTCAGATTAATAAGCCATAAAAATAAAAAATCTTTCGTAATTTTAAATCACGTTTTTCTTAGAAAAATATGATGCATTAAGCATATAATATTTTGATTACAATAAATAAAACATAAAAAACAACAATAACTGCACTTGTTTTACACTAAAAATTTAATTTATAGGAGTGCAAAATGATCCTTTAGGTTTAAAGTTCAATGGTTTTATTTTCATTCTTTTAAAAAATTTTATGAATTAGGTAGAAGGCAGAGCAATAAAATTTAATGAAGGAGAAAGTAATATTTTATGACCCACTCTATTTCCCTTTTCCTTTTACTATATTTTTTCATTTTGCTTTGGCTGCTTGAAATATGACCTATTTATTTTTATATTTCTTTTGTATATTTTATACGAGTAGCATGAATTTTGTTAAAGTAATTGGACTGGATAAATGGAAAATTTCACTAGAGACCCTAAATATCTCCTGTAAAATTTACTAAATTAAAATTCTGTAAAATATACTTTGATTATATAATTTTAGTTAACTAGTAGAAATATTGTAAGAAAATTTAATGCTTTATTTTTTTATTAAAGTTTATATTTTATATAGTATATATTTAGTATAATCTATATTTTGTTTTGCATTACAAAACTTAAATCTTATAAAACAAGATCATCTCAAAGTAATTTTTATCATACTTTTGACGACATTCAAAAATTAAAAACAGAAATAATGATTGAAAGGATAATGAAAGTAATTGATATATTTTTCTTCATTTCATCTAGAAATATTCTCTTTCGGAAATGTGCTTAAGATTGCTTTGACTTATAATTTTTATCAATACATTTTATACATATAAAAATTTAAATAATTAGTTCTAAAAGCTCACAAAAATGATATTTAAATTGAACTACATTTACAATTACCAATTATTCTAATCACTTATAATATTCAAGGTTATCTTATCAATTAATAACAAGACAAACTAGAAAAAAAAATAATTTAGAAAATAAATTACTTTTTTAAAAAAATAATTTAGAGAATTTTTAAGTTAAATGTATGATAACTTTATATAGGTGAATACTTTAATAATTTTAAATTGCCTCTTTAAGTATGATTGTTTAAACAAGTTTGAAATTTTACTAATTATTTTGGTTGATTACTACTTTTAGTGAATATGTTCATTTGAAACTGATAATTGCTTAATACTTATTAAAGCAACACTTTAACTCGAGTAGATCTGCATCAAATATAGCATTCATTTTTTATTTTACATATAAATGATTATTAGAATTATTGTTGTTTGACAATAAAACATATTTTTAAGGATTATGAAAGATAAAGTTAATTTGTGGAAACTTGTAATTAAAAATAGTTTTTCCAATCGTTAGTAATAAACAATAATATGAATTCTATAAGTAGTATATACGTTTTAAATAAATTTCTTAATACTTCACATTTTAGTATATTTATCGTACTGAAGCAAAATAGCAGACGATTTGTTTAACAGATTAAGTAAAACCCTTAAGATGAAGCATTGTTCAGAAGCATTATGTTTGTTTATCCAAAAATTTGAATGCATCAACTTTTAATAAAGATTGTTGTAAAATCTTATGGTATCGGGGATTTGTGAAGTACATACGAGTGTGCATTTAACGAAACAAATAGACGCTTGTAAGAAAATAATTTCGTTGTTAAATTTACATTGTATTAACTTTCTTATTAGTTGTTTACAATAAGCTTTAGTTAATAAAGTAGAATATCATTGTTTTCTTTGCTTATATGTGTGTGATGTATGTACACACACACACATAACTGTATATGCATTACATTAGTTATTTCATACAAAAAAATGCAATTTCTGTGATTACATTTTAGATCATTTGACATACAAAATGCTATAAAATACTTAATAATGTTCATTGATTGTAAGCAGTCTTTAGGAATTTAATTTATCTATCATTGTATCGTGAAATTCGAGGTAAACATCTGACATACCTAAACCTTATCTGTCTCTTCGATCTCACTTCAAATTGCAAGCTCAATTAACTTGATTCTTTAGTTTTTTTGTTTAAGTTTTGATCCAAGTTACATCACTGGTAATCAAATCAAAATTATATCATGAACAACTACCTAAAAATATCTTGTGGGATACTTGAATACGTTTTTATTTTGAACTGTAACTGAACTCTAATATTTATCAAGTATTGTCATTTTTACTGAAATGATGTCTTCCTATAATCTTTGCATAATAACATATACAGTCTTAAACAATTTATTGAATGTGTGTGAAATGTTTTTTCTTGTAATACTAATTTTAATTTGAAGCTTTGAAACTGAATATCTTTTTAACTATTGGAAAATATTTATGGATTTCATAAATATAAATAAAATATTTTTTAACCTAATTATTGCAAATGTACTTAAATGTAAAAAACTTGCATGTTTTTGATCATTGTAATATTAACATATAGATAAACACTTTGAATGAAAATTACATATATAAGGTGAACACTAATTTCTTAAAATATTTATTTTGTAAAATAGTTACAAGACTTAGAAAATATGCATAATTCCGAAAAATGTAAAAACCACTAAAATTTCAAATTAGTATTTTAAATGCTATAATACTGAGGGTAGTTTTAGCCAAAATGATATAACATTGAACTAAGAACTCAAATCCTCAGATTAACGGCGATCAACTAATAAAGTTTTACAATAAATGAAATTGAAATTTCGAGTTAAAGATTACTTTTTTGACTCTGAGCTAAGTACATTTCTAAATAGACATGAAGTTGTATTAACAGAATTGAAAAGGTAAACATAAAAAATTTAATTTGTGAAGAATCATTATTTATTAAATATCCTGATTATGTTTTGTGTAGTGGCCCTTTCCTTATATCATTAAGCAAGATGCAAGTCAAAATGCTCGATTGCAGTGTTGCACAATACATATGAGCAAAATTAATCAAAGTATTTTGAGTCACAATTTTTATGTGTCAATGAATTTATCAAGACGTGCCCATAAATAAGAACTAATTTTCCTTATGAACTATTAGTTTTGTATTCATGAAAACGTTTATTAAATGTTATAATTTATATAATATGGTAAAAAGCTTTACGGACAGAGAATGTTTGATGTTTTTTTTTTTCAAAACTAAATTGACTTAGATAACAGAATTTGGTTTTTTAACCCTAATTGCACTAAGGGCACTATCTAAAGAACTACAATCATATAAGAAATCGGTAAAAACTTTTAAACGTCGAAGGCTATATATAAGAATGCAGTATGCATATCACTTCTCAATTTTAATTTATAAAAACATTATTATTAAGCAGAAGAAAAGAAATGTTACGCAATTGTAAATAACAATTTTATTTCACAAATATATATTTTTAATTAGAATTATATTTAATAACTTATAATAACAAGTAAATAATGAATTTTAAAATCTTTAAATATGTATTAAAAGTTAGATTTTTTTAAATTAAAATCATTTCAATCATTTGTTTTCTAGATTAAATTCTGCCAGTTATTAAAACTCAAAAAACCATATTTTTTGGATTTAATTTAAGAACGTATAATAGATAAAATTAATATATTGCCAACAATTTAAGAAAGAAATATATTTCGTTAACTCCTGCATATTAGTGGCATATAAGTGAATTTTTTTTATCTATTTGCTGCAGTGAATACAAGCAAATGCTCAAATTTTCTTCCACATTTGAAATTAAATTTAAAATATGTAATATTTGACCACATACATTTGTCAAAGATTAAATAATACGAAAGTACCTAAAATACATCATTTTATGGAATGTCTGAAGGTTAAGAATTTTTGTGATATTCAGATACTATAATTAAGAAAACCTATCTGGCACTATATTTTAAATAAAATATTAGATTTATAAAAATATAGTGCCAGATACCTATATTTAAGTAATTAAAACCATTAAACTACATTTAAGTAATTAATAATATTTCACCGTAAATAAATTATTTGACTAATTACAGTAATCACCAAATGTATATTGAATAATTGATCAGCTGTTATAATATAATAGTGGTTCTTTTAGTCTATTATATAAATAAACTATTATTTAACCATTAGAGTTAGGCTATATTGGTATATTTTAGCTAAATTGAAATAATGACAACATTTATCCCTCATTTCATGTTGTCGGCATGATAAAATTTTAAGCAAAGTTTTTCAGGTATTTGAATAGAATTTGATTTGTATGTTTAGAAAATATGGCATCATTGACTTTGTAAAAATGATATAGCAATATTATTAAATTTTACAATTAAAATTTTTTTTTTACCAATAATATATAAACAATAATAGTTTTATTAAAAATGTTTGCCTTTCTTATAAATGTAACTTCTGTAAATAACATATAACCCCCTATTTTCTTATAAAAGTAATAACATAAAATGTTATTTAAAAATGGACAGTAATTTCAATATTTTAAATATATAACTATTACTTGAAACGTTTTTAAAACATGATGGCTTATTATTGTATTTTAGCAATTACAAATATTTAGAAAACTTAATGCATAATATGTAATTAAAAGTTAAGTTTTATCCATTTCAAACAAAAAAGCAACAAAATAGTAGAAAAGTTTCACCCATATAAAAAATATTTTAACAATAGTAAGAATTAAAACACAATGTTCTAAATTTATGGTGTATTTCTCTTATTTATTAGAAGTATTATTCTGAAATAGTAAATCGGAATATTTTTTTAAAAGCAATTAATTGTTAGATGAAATAAAATTTTCTAAGATGAAATATTCTAATAAAAAACATTGTAGAATTCTGAAGAATTTTAATTAATGATTTTTAAACAAAAAACTAAAACATTTATTTTTTTCTGAAAATTTCTACTGCTATTCATTTTTTTTAAAGAAAAAATACATTTTCAATCACAGAACATCTAATTAAGGGTTCATTGAACTTTTTCTTATTTTAAAAACAGAACTCATTAATGATCACCCTAAATGAAAATCATCTGCCTTCGTATAATAGCTATTCTTTTAAGCATTCAATAAAAATGAAGAAAACTTTAGGAATTTTTCATTTAGAAAAAGTATATAGTAATTATTGCTCTTGAGTTTATAAAAAATTAAAAGTATACATTGAAGTCCTCTATGTATTTAAAATACACATTCAATTTATTTTACTGCCAAATGGCACACTTAATGTGTTTAAGAAACAAAACATCACTGTCTCAGGAATTCCAATTATTTCATCAATTTATTTTGATTAGATTATTAGATATAGGAAATTTCAGAACGATATTAAATGAAAGTAATGTAGTAGATGAAATATGCTTTCATTTCATTCTAAGTTAATTCTTCTAGAATAAAACTTGCTTGAAAAAACAGTCTATTAATCAAACTTCAATCATATCATAGACAGAAATATATATAAAATTTAATGGATTTCATGTATAGTTATTTGGTACTCATTTTAATTATTTATTACTATTTTTTTCATATGTAGTATTATGATAGAGATGATAGTCCCAGATATGTTTTTTTATAAAACTTTTATTTTCTTTTAAATTTTGCAAAAACAGCTAGGCTATTTTCACAATTCTTTAATTTTATTTGTAATATTTAAATCAGAAATTATTACACATAACGTATTGAATGATTTTAGATTTTGTTTAAAATCTGATTTAATATCAGGTTTTAATATTCACCATAGAGAGATATTTACCTCTATTTCAGCAAAAGATAGCTCCAACTAAATAACTATTCTTATTTTAGCATTAAAAAACTTCAATGAAAATAAACATACAGATGATATTAACACAATTTTAGAACGATTTTGGAGCCTTTTAATTAATAGTAAAAATGTAAAGAATATTTTTTTAAATGTTCGATCTGATAGCCTTTTTTCTGGACTATAAGTCTGTATTGTGATTTCTATGATAGAAGAGCTTTTCGTAAAATTTCCAGAGGTATTGTTTTCCATTCCTCTTCCACTACTTTCCAGAGTCCATTTACCATGATGGGCTTGCGTTTAGAAAGAGCTCGTTTAATAAACCAAAGGCACAATAGACCATAAGTGAAACGTCAGAGGATATCACAGGAAAAAGTATATATGAAATACCTGAATTAGACTTCCTTTTTTTCAAGGAATGCACTGGTAGATTTCGAAGTATGACTTGTAGCTTTGTCTTAATGAAGTTTCACTTTTTGAAAGTCATTGGGATAAAAAAGTGGAATTTCTTCTGTAAATATTGGACTTAAAAATTTTTTCCTGATAATATGATGAGTTTATTTTAACATTTTTTCTTACACTGTTATCTTTATTTCCCATTGTAGGAGAAACCTGCTTTAATCATACTGAAACTTTCTTTACATTGACGGAATCAGGTTTGTACATTTTTTCTCCTCATTTTATGTAGTAAATAGACCTTTTCTTGTTGCAGTCATCAAAAGTTACAATGTATTTCATTTATCTCCGGCTAAATGGTTTTAATGCAGGATTATTCAAAATATTTTCCGTTGGGACACATCTCTTGGCAAAAGTTAGCGAACATTATGTTTTTAGCTTTTTTAAGTTGTGAATCATGGTTTGTTATTTTTTATCATTGCCACAGATGTATATAAAGATTTTGCAATTGATTTTTGTGCTGCCGGATTTTCTCTTGTTATCAGCAATTTCACTTTAGAAAGATTTGAAACAGTACGTACCTTTTTCGCATATTGGTTATAGAGTTATCTTTCCATGTAAAAAGGATGATTGACTGTTTTACCAGTTCTATTAATAATGTTTCTTATTTTGCACTTAGAAATTTTAATACCACTAATTTCAAAACACTTTTGAATTCTGAAATAATATTTCTCTTCGGAAAGTTCAAAAATATAATCTTCAAAACACAGCTTGTTCACATGGGACATTTTGAAAGAAGAATGGATTAAAAAAAAAGCAGATGATATTTCTCATTTTAAATAATAAACTGTTGATAAAAATTTTTATTCCAAAACATTTTTTTTTAATTCTTTATCGAAATCATGCTAAAAATGTGTCAATACCCTCTATATTTTCACATAATGCTTAGCAATTTGGTTTATTTATCAATCAACGACAATTTATTTTGCGCACTAAGACTAACATTTGAATTTGATCAGTTTTAAGTGGATTGTGAATTATTACTGACATTCAAGCCATAAGTTAGAAAATAAATATATTATTTCTTTTTGTTGCTAATTCGGCTTACACGAAACGGAAAATAGTTAGACACTTTATCAAAGTCTTTCCAAAAAATATTCCATCAAAAAATCTATGTAATTATCCAAATAACAGCAAAATTGAAGCGAAAATAATGTACTTGTTTCTTGTGAATTAGATTTGTTAATCTCAAGAATATAAATATGATGCCTCCCAAAAATGCCATAACATTTACTTTGCTTGAGTGACTGAAAGAAGAAAATGGTATAATAATCCAATCTTAAAGTTCTTTTTAAATATTTTTTGTGCCCTACTACAAAGCGAGAAAAGAAATTCCGTCGAACGAAAATAAAATCGTCTATTTTACTAAAGCTCCTAAAGGCTTATGCTACTTGCAAAATAGGTTATCTAGTCTATTTCTGTAACCAGCGCCTACATTTGTATCAAAAAGTGTTTTATCGAAAAACTAAATGTGATAAATTCCTTTATAAAATATTTGGAGCATTAACCTATATAATAATATTGAAACACAAACGATACCTTTGTAAATTAATAAATTAATTTTAATTACGAAACACTTTTTTTTTATTCAACTTTTTTATATTTGCGCTGTTCATCGCTCGCTAGATTTATTATTTGCTTTAAAAATAAAAATTTTAAAATTATTTCTGTGTCAGCATATAAAAGGAAAATGTATATATGAGCAATACAAAATGCTATAAGCAAGGATTAATAATTCTATAAATACAATAATTTATTTATTTGAATTTTCAAAATCACGGCATTTGTAAATTTTGCTAAAAAATGTTATTTTCCTTCAACAAATAACACAGTTAATGATGAAAATTTTTGCATTTATTGCAACATATGTATATATATATATATATATATATATATATATATATATATATATATAAAGTTTTTTAAAAATCGAACATACTGTTTCTGTAGTCGATAAGTCTGTTGGATTGCATAACATGATAATGAATGATAAATTCATGACGTCAAAATATTTTAATTAGATATAAACGGAAAATTATCGTTCTTAGTAAAGTTCTATTAATTTAATAACAAAAAATAATAAAAAAGCAGTATCTCATTTTTGTATTCTGTTATTGTTTGTCATTTGAAATACGAAAAATATTCAATTTTATAGAAATTATATATTCTTATTTCTGATGTTTAAAGACAATGCAATTCATCAAATAATAAATCCTATTAAAAAATACAATCATAGTTTAATTTATTTTATTCTTCTATAAATATTTAGAAACATTTGTTACAATATTTTGGATAAACAAAAAACCGAAGATCGTAGTGACACATACGTGCAGATGGGAAATATTTTTTTAAAAAGATTTATAGATTATTTATTAGAATTAGATGTTATTATTATTAAAATTAGATATTTTTTAAAATAATTAAAAAATGAATTTATATAGGTTTTGTTTATTGATTCATAAAGCATATTTTGATTTATTTTGCCTTAATTATATTGCCTTTATAAAATATTTTTTTTTCATAATAAGTAAAGAAAAAACTTAGTTGAGAGACTGAACATGAATTGAGATTCAATTAAGCGATTTAATTTCATCTTTCTGTTAAGTATATATATTAAGTTATATATATTTCTGTTATATAAATTAATTAGAGACAATCAGTTTCTTAATAAAGTATCACGTTTTAAGGAGAAATTTTTTAAATATGATAATTGCATTCTATAAGCTAAAGCGACAAATTTCAATCAACACCATAAAATATTATTATTAATTTTTGCCATTTAATTTATTTAAATTTTCCCGTTTTCATTAAACGTGGTAGGCTGCAACAAATCCATATGAAATGTTTTGCTTACATTTTTAACAAAACTATAATGGGCATTTAGTTTTCAATAGTTTTTGCTCTTTTATCTTTTTATAAGATATTTTTACAATTATGTTCTATTATAAAACAAACAAATTAAAAATCAAATATAAAATATAATTGCTTGAATATATTTATCAAAAATTTGCTTGTATTCCTAATGAAAATTTATTTCATATTTTACAGATATTTCTATTAGAAGTATTTATAAAAAATGTTATCTTGCACAACGGACATAACTATAAGATCATGTGTCATTAATTCAAACATTCTTTTATTAATTTTTTGTAAATTATTCTATTATATTTTTAAAATATTTTAAACATTTTAACAAAATACATATTCTTTGCTTTAATTTGCTTTCATAAGTTAAAAGAATTAAATCATAATTATTTAAAATTTCAAAAGTTATTGATATAATTTTAATGTTTTGTCATATATACTTTAGTATATTACTTTTAACATAATAATTATCTTTTTTTAAATATTTTGCTTTATTTAATTATAAAATTTAAAAATATGGTTTTAAAATGTTATGTGTATCGAAATTTGTATTCTAATATATACTTTGATAACTCTATCAAAAATATAGTGTAAAAACATGGAATATATTCTAAAAGTATTTCAAATGAAGTATTTATGTTATACATAACATTTATTTTACTAATATGTCTTACTTAAAATATTACTAAATATTATACTACATACTTAATATTCAATGACAAGGTCTCATTTAAATTTACAGGAAAACACTGAAGAATTTTAATCCTGTTTAGATGAAAATTTTCATTGCTTTCTTGGAAATACGTTAATTCACTAAAAGTTGATACTAAGTTAGCAATATTTGTCTAAACGTCTATAATCTTTTATCATACTTACTCTAAATCTCTTACCTATCAATTACATATTTTTTCTATTTAAGCGAAGTTGTGAGACAGAATTTATATTGACGACCATTGAAAATTGTTTGCTTAATTTAGAAACGTATTTTACTTCTTTTAATCAAAATCTTTAGAGTGTACTTAGAAATTAAGTTATTTCTTTCTAATCCTCTTTAAATGACTTATTCTTTGAAATATTAGTTAGGAATCCTTTCCATTTACAGATGTCATACAAATAAGATTACAACTTTTATGAAAATCAAAATGTGTAAATCTACTTCTGTATCTCTGTATGACAAAGGATTTAATGAAAATATATATCCCTATAACATCAACTTTTGATTATAAATTAACTTGAGAAGCTTCGAAATTTATGCTTATTTCCTTAAACATCATAATTAAATTTATTGACACGTATACAATTTTAATCTGTGATTCATGATGCCCATTCAACTTATCATCATAATATATGTTTGCTGATACAGATTTTAACTCATGCATATTATTACTAAATTTTTACGATTACAATTTTTAAATACATTTTGATTTGAGAAAAATCCTTTTTGTAGCAACCATAACAAGCAATAATATGGAATACACTAATTTAAACAAACATCTAATGCTTTTTTTTTAATTGAAGAAGCATTTTACTAAGTATTTTCTTAATAAAACATAATTTTACATACAAAAATTAAGAGGATCTTAAACAAAAACGGTGTCATGATATCATCGTATTTAGATGTTGTAAGTGGTTGCCTTTTTCAGCAGACAAAACCTAATTTCTTACTGCTTGAAATAGTCTCTATCCGTTCACAGGACTTTCTATTACTGTGCCCTCAGTTGTGTAATCTGATTGCAGTGGGACTCAAGGATTTTAAATGAATAAAGTTCAGTGAAATTTTGACTTAAGTTGACTTCATCAGTTTGAATCTACCTACTTCCATTTTTGATATCAGTCCGTTGCATTGCGTTCACTTACCTCATTATCTCTAAATGTTTCACATGTTTTGTTAGTTGAGGCAGCTGCTGATAAACCTAATTCGAAATCTTAATGCGAACAACGTCGAATAAGCTCTTTGTTCACTTCCATTTAAACTCCCTGCAAAATAAGTAATGATTGATAAAATTGAGTAGTTGACTAGCTTTTACAATGATTAATATTTCTGTTATCAAACGATAGGCTTTTATACTACGGTATAATTTTATTTTCATTAAGTAAGTTACATTTTTACTTGAATAATTTGCATATTTATTCTAATTTTTTTAACTACAAAGTAAAAAGGAAAAGACATTTATTGGCATACTACACTTTACATTAATTAAGATAAAAAAAATCAAAGAAAAAAAATTAGTAGTTAGAATTTTAGAGTAAAATGTGTAGTCCTTATAAGATTAATAGTTAGAGGCGTTTAAAGTGAATGAATATAACATTAGTTTGGGGAAAAAGAAATCCATTATTTTTACGTGAACTTTTTGTAATTTCTTTCAGATTCGCTTTGTAAAAAGGTTTAAAACAGTTTTCATGTAGATTTTTAGGTCTTGTGCGAAGCTATGACTGCTGACATCCTGTCAAGTTTGATAATTTTTGACATTCTCAACGACGTTGTATTCATGCGAGGTGCATCTTTAGCATCCAAATACCCAAACGGAATCAACGAAACCAAAATTGTGCGTAACTGGTTGTTACAGTCATATATTGGACGATAAACACCTTTAATAATTTTAGCCACATGGTTAGCACTTTCACCATTATAAAAGAAAAACTAAAATGTATCGAATTTTCTGTTTGTTTTCTTCTATTTTTAAAACCTTGTACTCATAACTGAATTAATCAAACAAAAAACCGCAAGAGAATATTTAGTGTCAAATGTCACCTTTCCAATGAGCATAAATTTGAAATTGTTTGATAGATACCTCACGAGATAGCGATCACTACAGACGTCTACCGAAAAAATAATGGATAACTTTTTCCCCAGCCTAATATTTGTAAAAATTAATATTCATACCGAAAGATTACTAATTTTACTGTAACAACTAAACTTAGAAGATTATAAATATATTTATGCAAATATAAACCCAGTAAACATAGGTATATTTTTAAGTCAAAACTATGCATTTTTAGCTTTACGCAATAAATTATGTTATTCTTTAAGGAGAAAAGAAATTTTCATATAATCACTAATAATTATATTCCAATTATTCCACAAAAACGAATAGTTTAGAATAATAAAGGAAATATATCTTCATTCCAACTACAGCATGTTAGGCTGAAAAGAAGAATGTTATCGATGATCTCTATAAATTAATTCAAAAATGTTTTTTATGGTTTGAGTTCAGAACTACAATTCATTTGGATTTTACTGTATGAAAAGATAATGTTATGCATTTCTATGTGCTATCGTACATTCTTTAATATCGTTTTTATTATCTTATTGGTCAACTTAAATGAAAGTTAAAATTTGTGAATGATGTCTTATTGTAATAATACTTTCATTCTCAACCATTTATTTTACCCAAATCCTATTAATACTTATCTCATTGTTATATATATAT
>JAPDSC010023600.1:37358-75534 GCA_026290005.1 Latrodectus geometricus
GGATAATATATATATATATATATATATATATATATATATATATATATATATATATATATATATATATATATATAATAAGATGTAATTTGAAGATCAAAATAAATCAAAGAAGAAAATATACTATTAAATATCAATAAGACAAAATCAAGAAAACGATATAATATACCGTATTTTCCTGTTTATAATCCGCAGCTGAGTATTATGACGTAAATAATAATTACATCAAATCACATTATGTGTAGTCCTTATAAGTAATCTGATATAACATCAAATCAAATAGTATTATAAATGCAGTAAACCCAAAATCATTTGATGACTTGATCATACCCACATGTAAATATCAATCAGGATTAACTCAATGATGAAATCCAATTTATGGGTAATTATTCCCAAATGTATGAAAATATTCTAGTGTATATTAATTTAATAAAATGATTAAAACACATAGAACGTGGGTTTTGAAAAATTAAATTTATTTTTAATAATAACAGACAAATGTTTGTGATTATATTTTGTACATGACCTTAGTTATGTGAGGAAATCTCATTTTATGTGGAAAACTGAAGAAACTAAGGTATTTATTTGTTGAGTATTAATAATTAATAAATATTTTCCTGATAGCGAAAATTACTTGTGAATTTTTCGAGAAATAGTCTGATATGTATGTCACATTGTAATTAAATTAATGAGTTATCATTTAATAATGAGTTCCTTAAATGATTTTTTCCCTAACTTAAAACCATAGATTTTTACTGTCAAATAAAATATAATATCTGGATTGCTTTAATACATATCTAAGTGAATTTAAAAAAAATCTGTAAGATAAATTTTATAAATATTTTATTTATATTTTCAATGTAAATAATTTTCAAAAATTGAATGTATTTTATTTAATTTTCTATAAAATACGTTCAACGCGTTAAGGAATTTTTAAAAATATTTGCTAATAAAATGTTGTATTTATTTCATTAAATGTTAAATTATCCATAAGGCCTTTATATTTATCAAAAATTGAATTATTATAATATAAAATTATTTAATAACATGCATTACTTGACTAATATTAATTTCAAAGTTTAGACCTAGTTTAGACTATACTTAAAAATGCCATCAACTTGGATAACAGAAAATAACAAAATTTTTTAAATATAATCGTAGTAAATAAAATACAATAGCAAATACATGTTATTTTACCAAGTATTAATTAAAAGTGACTGGCAAATAAAAATATTCTCAGTTGGCTTATAAAATGTTGAATGTTTTCTTTTAAGCTTATATCTTTCACTATTTTTATGATTATATTTTTATATGTATATAAATTCGTGTATGATTTCAAATACTAAAATTAAAATAGTTTTTTGTTTTATCATTTTCCTCATCCTAAAGCATTACACACTTTATGCACTTTATATATTTAATTAACTCCAACATTTTTCAAATTCTTTATTTGAAAAAGAGCTTTACTAGAACTACTATAATTTTTTTTTTTGAACTTCATACAGATTTTGAAAGCATTGTTTTATTTTTAAAATAATGAAATAATGACAAAAAAAAATAAATTTTCTAAATTTTTGCTATAAAACAAATTTTAGACCAAAAATGAAAAACAAGTTTTAATTATGATGCCATTTATGAATCCTAGTTATCAAATTCTCCGAGAAAAAAAAAACTAAAAATCTAATACACAGGAAATACAATTAATGAGAAATCGTTATTTATTTTCAAAAATCATAGGTATATTGATTAGTGTTTGATATTGGTAGGCTATTATGTATTTCTGATTGCTCAGATATTTCTAAAGATACTAAAAATTTTAAAACATTTGTATAAAATATAAAATTAAAAGTAAATTGAATTTGAAAAGAATTTATAGTGAATTCTGAACTCTTAGTTGTCTGTTAATTAAGTTTTTCAGAATAAGCACTTAATACCCGTACATCATTTCTTTTATTATTTTCAGTTTATTTATTATGAATATATTTGAGTAATCTACCAGATAATAACTCCCGAAAATAATAATGCAGTTTAAATTCAAAATACAATACTTTTATTCATTACTGATATGAAATGCAGAATAATAAAAACACAATTAATGAAAATTTATATATCTGAAATTTAAAAAAAAAAATAGTTTTTCATTTCTAAATGGCTGTAATCGGAAATAATAATCATAACACAATGGAAACCTACTTTAAGAAGTTAATTTACTGTAAATAGCTACCAAAGAAGTGTTTCATTTAAACTACTGGTCATTAAAATTGCTACACTAAGAAGGCGACATGCTGCAGACGTGAACATTTATAGGAAAGGAAGAAGGTGCTGTGATATGTAAATGATTAGCTTTTCAGTGCATTCAGACAAAGCAGGTGCCAGTTGCGACATCTACATTGTGTTTAAATGAGGAAATTGTTCAGCCGGTTCCTCATACACAAATTGCATTTGAACGTTGTTGCGTGGTGAAAAAATGTTGTGATGCCTCGTGTAAGAAGGAGAAATGTGTACCAGCTCGTTTCTGACTTTGATAAAGGCCGAAATGTAGCGTACAGGGATTGCGGTTTATCTTATTGCAGTATTGCTGCTCGCGTCGGTCGAGATCCAATGACTGTTAGCAGAATATGGAATCGATGGGTTCAGTACGATAATACGGAACGCCATGCGGGATCTCAACTGCCACCTATCACTAGCAGCCGAGAAGACAGGCATATTATCCGCATGGCCGTAATGGATCGTGTAACCACGTCACAAGCCATGAGTTAAGAAACGGGGTCGTTTGGAAGACAACAAGTGTCTGCACGAACAGTTCGACGACGTTTGCAGCAGACCATGGCTGCGGTTTATAGACAAGAGTGCCTTCAATGGTGTGATCAAAGACCTAGGTGCACGAATGGCGACACGTCATCTTTTCAGATGAATCCAGGTTCTGTGTACAGCATCATGATGGTCGCATCCGTGTTTGGCGGCATCGTGGTGAACGCACACTGGCAGCGTGCATTCGTCATCGTCATACTGGCCCACCACTGGGCGTGATGGTATGGGGTGCCATTGGATACACGTCTCGGTCACCTCTTGTTCACATTTACGGTGCTTTGAACGGTGCACGTTACATTTCTCGTGTTTTACGACCCGTGGCTCTACCCTTTATTCGAGCCCTGCGAAACCCTACGTTTCGGCAGGATAATGCCCGACCGCATGTTGCCGGTATTGTACGGACCTTCCTTGATGCGGAACATATTCGGCTGTTGTCCTGGCCAGCACGTTCTCCAGATCTTTCATCAACAGAAAACGTCTGGTCAATAGTTGCCCAGCGACTAGCTGTCACCAAACGCCAGTCACTATGGTTGATGAACTGTGGCATCGTGTTGAAGCTGAATGGTTATCTGTACCTGTACATGCAATCCAATATCTGTTTGACTCAATGACCAGGCGTATAACTGCTGTTATTACTACCAGAGGTGGTTGTTCTGGGTACTGATTTCTCAATATCTATCCAGCCAAATTTTTTTGAAAGTTTAAGCACTTGTTATTTCTAGTATAATATATTTGTCCAATAAATATCATTTTATTAACTACATTTCTTCCTGGTGTAGCAATTTTAATGGCCAGTAGTGTATTTAAAATTATTTTTAATATTGACGATGGAATTTGAAAAACTAAAGGAGGAGTAAATTACTAAAACATAAAATAAAAATCTAGAACAGTAAATAAATGAATAATATTTAGTATTATAACAATGATTTTGCGAAAAAAATAACAGATATTTCTCTTACTACTGATACAACACTTTGCTGCAATGGTTCTTCAGAGAGTTTAGGTAAGTCATAGCTACGATTAAAAATTATATATACTGTACTAAATATTCAAAATCCAAAACAAATAATTTTTAAAATATATCTCAATAAAAGTATAGATTTTTTTATTGTAGATAAAAAGAAACATTTTTTGTGTTTCTCATAGTATATTTTAGAAACAAAACTGTTGTCATAATTAAATGGCATTACTTCAAATGAACGCTGCATCAACATATAATGAGACAATACGATCAATTCTTGCACACGAGAATGCAGTTACTAACAATGACGGTAAAATCGTTTTCGTTGATAAAATTTCTGTATTGAATACTGCTGATATTTTAGGTGAAACAGTTATAAAAATGTTTTCATAAATTGTTTCAATGTCTAATATAAACAATATTTGTAGTTTGTATTTTGTATTATTCTTTATAGTCATCATCATTCACCATTTTGTACGATAGTAGTATAATATATTTTGAACAATGAATAAAGAATTATTGTTAAATGTACGTTATATTGAATTAATTGTAACAATCTAAATTACATAGTTTATTGAAACTTGGATTCAGAAATTCTATTAAATACGCTTTTGTCCTTTCAGAACCTAGAATCAAATTTCAAATTCAAACGAATTTGTATTAATACAAATGTAAATAAAGAGAAGGATTAGAAAAGCTGTGTCATTTACTAATATAAATTTTAATATATTTGTGTGCAATAATGATTTAATAAATGTTTGCATGTATTTTTATCTTTAAAAACAACATAATAAAAATTCTTCTTAATCTGTTCCTATCATTATTATTTTTCTACTATGAATCATGTTGGATTAAATTAATAATTGTGTATATTTTAAAGAATAAACAAAATTGCTATGTTCAAAAGATTATTTTATTTTTCTCATAATCATATTAAAATCAATCTAAATATTTTTAATAAAAACAATTGCATATATATATATATATATATATATATATATATATATATATATATATAAAATTCTCAAAATCATTGAATAAATATTAACAGTAAGTAATAAATAACATCAATTAGGATAATAGCAATAAAATTCTGAAAGTATATTTCAATATGTGCATATATTAATCAGGTTTTCCGTTTTAAAAAAAATAATTGAGATATCTGGAGAATTAAAGCATTTTAAAGCACATGTCATTATACTAATTTTTTTTTATATAATTCATACCTGCATTTTTGCAGAAGTTTTAACTACATAATCTTCTTTATTTCAAAAACACTTTACTTACTTAGAATCTTTACTTAGGATTGAATGTACAGCATTCTCTAGTCTTTATATCGTATTTTATGGGTGTACATTTATCTTGAATGCTGACTTTAGTTGTAATTCAAAATCTAGTTAAACCCTTATTTTCCTGTTGAATTAGTCATTGTAAACAAAAGTAATAAATGAAGCATGAGTAGATACATAAAAGAAGTAGCGTATGAGTTGAAGAGTATGGTTGATAACTGAGAATCATTTCCATAACAATTAAAATTTAGAATCATAATTATGCATTTTTGATTTGAAAGCATAAAATTTTACAAGCATTAATTAGTTAAAAATTTGAGCCTATTATTTTAGTCAAAAAAGAGTTATTTTAAAAAAAATCGATTTAATATAGCATATGTGCTAGACAATTTACGTAATCGTTCGAATTATTCAACAGTTTCACAATTGATTTAATTTATTAATGATAAAATTACTATAGGTGAAAATGAAATTAAATTTAAAACTTCATGGAATTTATGAAATAGAAAAAGTAAGTACCATGAACTATTTTGTGCGAAATATAGAAATATTATGATGAAAAAAATATGTTTACAATATGTATTTTAGAATGGAAAAAAAACTTGGACATCATTTAATATAAACAACATTACGTGTAGACATTTTTATAGTATAAAGCTTAAAATGAAATTTTTCTTTTAATCTTTTAAAATTAAAACATTTTATTAAATACAATGCTTACAAAAGTTAAAAATATCTATATATTACAATAATTTTACCTAATTGAAAAATCTTTGAAAATTATTCTATTTTTGTACATTGAAATTTAGTGCATTTGTAGAATTATAATAGATAACTTTCATTAAATTAATGAAACTTATTTAATTTTATGCTTAGAAACATAATTATTATTCCTCATTCAGTAACTGTAATAATAACAATATTTATAAAACTACTTAAATTATTCAAATGCAAGCTTATTATAAAAATACTTTATCAATTAATGTTTGAAAACTTTCATAAAAATTACATTTTTAAAGGAATAAAAATAAGTTGTGATTATTATGACTAATTAATATTTTATTAGTTCAAATTTAAATCAGCAATATTCTGGTCTAGAAACATTGAAAGAAGGCTTATATCTATTCTTGAAAGTATTTTTCAGAACTTTGACTAATGTGAAGTGTCTTACTTTGTTTTACTTGGGACTGGTCCAAAAATTGTTTAGTTTAAAGAAACCAAATTTATTTGATATGATTTTACTAATAGTGAAATTTTAAGATAAATGATGATAAAAATAGTTCTCTTAAAAATAACAAAAAATAAATCTCATTGGAAAAATTTATTGAAGAATGTGACATGGATGAAATAAAAGTAAAAGGAGAAATATGAAATAATAAAAAAAAAACAACTTAGAAGTCTTAAATACTAAAAATATTTTTTTTTAGAAAACAAGCATTTGAAGTTTTTAGGGAAAGAATTTTATGATTTCTGGTATTTATGCTATTTCATCAATATAATTTTTAAGTAAATTGAAAAAAATGAGTAAAAAATTTAAAAAAAAATCCCTTTTAGCAAATGTTTTTAGTTTTATAATTTTAGTAATCGCTTTTTGAAAATAACGCATTGAAAAAATGCAATGCACATTATTAAAGGGTAAATCATCCTTTAATTGTTTTTTATAATCTTCATTATTATTTTCATCGTGTGATTAGATTTTCCCTTAAATGGCTTGTTTAATGAATAAAAGTAGAGATATACAAAAGTAATTTATTGCACTTTTATTTGAAACCCTTACTTATATTTTCTTATATTTTTATGAAACGTTGAATTACACTTTAACCCTTTTTATTCTGGAATGTTTTATTCATTAATTATATAAATAGAAAAATAAATTTATAGTAAATATGTAACAGTAAATTATAATCGGTATTCAATACATAATGCACATATTAATCTTATTAAAAGTTTTTGAAAATAATTCTTTTGGGAACTATATTATTGTTATTTTTAATAATAATTAAATCATTTAATTTAAACATAATATAATCTGATGGTAATTGTTAATGGCAAATTTTGAATAAAATACTTCAAACTCTATTAATTCTTATTAATTGTTTTCATTTCAAAAATTAAATATTTTAGGTAACATAAACAGTTTTTATCATTTAATGAGAAAGTATTACAGAGAAAATATAAACGTCTGGTTGATTTAAATGTCTTACAATTTAAATGCAAATATTATTTTATACATTTGTAACTTCATCACATCAGATTCATCAGATCGAATAAAACTGAAATGTTATCCTTAAATTCTATTTGCAAATGATACTATTTTCACTTTTACTTGGTCTTTATGTCTGCTTCCCAAGTAAACTTATCTTGCATTTCAATTTTATTCCATTTGACTTATTTATTAAAAAATATTATTAACAAAAAGAACATTTCAGAACCATTAACTGCTTTTGCAAATTATTAAATAAGAAATAAGAGATAATAACATTTATTTATTTTTTCTGGTAGCGGAAATTGTTTAAAATGATTTATTATACTAAATATAGTTATTTAAACTGAGTTCTGTTCTTCTATTGTGTACCTTAAAATCTATATCCTATACAAAAGCGAAAACCATATTGTAGAAAAGCTTCTAAATGGATCGGAACAACTTACAGTCTTAATAGTACTATTCCAAGTAATGTTAAGTAATTGAATAGGTATCATTGGGTTATAAAATCCATTGATAAACGATTATTTTCTTAATAGAAATGGATGTCAATTTATGTCATCATAATTTAAATAATATCGAATGGAAATGTGGATAGGATTCGGCTCTATTTTGAGAAATAATGATAAAAAAGAAATTTATTTAAAGAAAGTTATACTAAATGTACCTCAGTGATTATCTCAAGATATTGTACAATTATGAATAGGTTCTGCTTGATTTTGTACGAAATATTGTGAAATACATATTTGGCTAAACATGATATTGCTCTTGTTAGTTTAAATTAGTTTCTTAGGTTACATTTTACGGCTGTGAACATATTCTAAAAATTAGTTAATATTTTTAGACTTATTCAGACTTTAAATGCAAAAAAGTTTCAGATTTTTTTTTCCATAATATCAAAAGTTCTGAAATTATATGTATCAAGAAAATAATTAACATTTTATTAATAGCTAACTTTAATGATTACATATGTTAGTACTCGCAAATTCTTAGTTTACTTTATATGTCCATATAAATTAACTGCTGTACATTTTAAAAGTGTTTCACTTGAAATATTATTAACAAAAATGTATTATTCATGTATAAAGATAAAATAAGGACTGTTACGCAAGGTATCACAAATTACGCAAGTCTATATATAAACTACGTCAATCGTTGAGTGACCATTGATCACATGCTTTCTATCCGGAGATCCGCAGAATGAGCAAGCCAGGAAAACAATTCAATCTGGCAATTGAAGAAGAACTCTTAGACAATGCGTACTACTTGTTGTCGCACATTATTTTGTTGAAATATGAATGTAGGCAAGCCTTGTAGGTAAGAAAGAACAACTGGCTCCAACACATTGGTGGTGCAGCGTTGGCTGTTTAAATTACCGGCAAAGCTTACTAGAGGAAAGCGAAAGTGATATCCTGCACCCCCCCTTACCCGAATACTCGGTGCCAGACCAGTGTAGTGGTGCATAACGCAGCTGTTCAGCATCCTGTCTTCATGGTGTCTCCAGACTCGAATGAGACAATTATGATATTGCAGACAAAAGCGTTAATCGTGTATAAAACGGTCTTATATCCGCATTACAATTCTTTGGTTTTGTCCAACACGGCTACCAATTTCCCTGAAAGATATTCTACAATCTCGATAGGCCACTATCTTTCCTCTGTGAAACTCGGATACTTGATCGTTTTTTTTTTTAAATCACAAGAAAAAAATTTTGCCGAACATGAAATTTTCGAAATTTTTAAGCCTTAAATACCACCTTGAATTGGCACCGCAGGCATACGTAATGTGCATTTGCGCTTATATCTAATCACTTGTAAATCTCATCTTCGCTTACGTATGTAGTAAATTCCATGTTATTTGCATGCTTCCTTTAGGCTGTTGCATTTACAATGGCTAGCAGTGTAGAATTAGAGATACAGGATCCCAAAGGTTTGTAGCACCTCATAGAGGCAGAGCGGTTTTTCAGTGTACTGACGATACCTTCTAGAGAGATGCTGGAGTGAGTTCTACTACCCTAAACCATGATAGCCTGTTTTGGAACAGGATGGCGATGCATAACGCAACAGTTTAGCAATCTCGCACCACGATGTCACCAAGTTCTAATCTAAATATGTTAGTGCTGGTGGTAGAAGCGGGATTCATCAGTAAAAACAATTTTGTTGTCTTGGATTTTCGATGTTCGTTTTTTACAACTCAATTGGTTGAGAGAACACCTTTTCATTTAACACAAGATTAATCGAATCAATTGATCCTAACAGATATTTAATTGATTTTCAAATCGTGTTGAATGTTATTAGCAGACACTGAATCATGCGTAAGAGATGGATGTGTTGCAATGTTGCTTTTTATGTAGCCAGCAGTTGAAAATGTGAGCTTTCTTCGAAAATTTTCGAAATATTGTTCTATTATCTCAGCATTCTTATTATACATGAGTTCTAAAATTATTTTAGGAATTTTAAGGAAATAAAATTTCAATACACGATATAAGTAGTAAATTTAAATTTTTTAATTATTTGAATATAATGTCGATAAAATAATAACTAAATATAGTACTTCAATATTTTCATTGATGAAAATACGATAATATTTTAATTGAAAAGTTAGCAGCTCATATTTTTTTAAACTGAGGAAAAATAAGTTGTTATAAAAATTATTTGTTAACATGTACGTATTTCAAAAAGTAATAGGTCCATGAATGCTTAGAAATTATTCATAAAAATATACTTATTCATTCTGAAAATATAATTTAGTAAAAATTTGTTGCGTAACAATAAAAATTATTCAAATGATATTATTTTTAATTATTATTTGGCTTTTTTTGTGCTATATAAACTGAAAGCCAATGATTGAAAAATATTTTTGAAAACATATTGAATAAAATTTATAAACGCAGAAAGTAGTTGATATTAGAAATATCAAATCACATCATAGAAATTTTTACGAAACGTTTGTTAATCAGTTAAAGTTTTGGAGATATTTATTGCCAATTTTTATCGATTTACTATTATTGAGCATTAAATACATATGTATTAACTCCCATTCAAACTTATTTTTCCAATGAAAGGGGGATTTTATTCTTTTAAGTTTCTATATAAGTACTACTACTTTAAATTTTTGATGGCGTAGGATTACGGTTAGCTGTTCAGTAAGTTTCTTACAAACTAATCTTCCTTAAGCTACGTCGTCTTTCAGCCTTTTATTTTTAAAATTAAAATGTTCTTTTTGTATTTGATAATCCGCTTGCATTTTAGTTTTACTTTTTTTTTTACTAGTAGTTGATTTAGCTATAAAAATTTTAAGTTATTTCAATAACATGTCTTGTTACTTTGACTTTAAACTTTGATAAGAGTCTCAAATTTTGGGACTTCAAAATAATGAAAAACTCCAACATTTGATGGTTTATTTTCCTTAGTAACATACTTTAGTTCAATTAAATATATTTCTCTCATAGTTTTTGAGAATCTCAAAGTTTCTATACCATTTAATTTAATAGCTAACACTTTGGGGAATATATTCTCCAAAAGCTAAATATTAAGTAATTGATGTAAGCATTGAATTTCTTTTAAAAAAAATAAGGATAAAATTATTCTTCTAATGTACTCTTGTTTAATGAACTTGCTAATTTCTTTGTTTATTTCTCATAAATTTTATTCTTTCTTCTAATTAAGAAAGCAAAGTTAATAAAACAGTAAAGCATTTAATTTATACTTTAATAATTGAAACATACACTACTGGCCATTAAAATTGCTACACCAGGAAGAAAGGCAGGTAACAAAATGATATTTATTGGACAAATATATTATACTAGAAATAACAAGTGATTACATTTTCAAAACATTTGGCTGGATAGATCCTGAGAAATCAGTACCCAGAACAACCAGCACTGGCAGTAATAACAGCAGTTGAGCATTGAGTCAAACAGAGATTGGATTGCATATATAGGTACAGATGCCACCCTTCAGCTTCAACACGATGCCACAGTTCATCAACCGTAGTGACTGGCGTTTGGTGACGAGCCAGTCGCTCGGCAACTATTGACCAGACGTTTTCTATTGGTGAAAGATTTGGAGAACGTGCTGGCCAGGGCAACAGCCGAACATGTTCCGTATCAAGGAAGGTCCGTGCTATACCGGCAACATGCGTTCGGGCATTATCCAGCTGAAACTTAGGGTTTATCAGGGCTATTCAAGGCTATTCTTCAAGATTATTTAGAATGAAATATATCATTTTCAGGATTATACTTTCGTGAAAATCAGGTTATGCTACTTAAAACTGATCAATATTGTAATGAATTTAAAATAATATTTTAAATTTATTAAAATATAATGGAAAATTATCCTTTATGGATAATTATCCACTTTATTGAAATAGGAATAAGTATTATAATATTTCCTGAGATTTGATTAAGAAAAATTGTTTTATCAAATTATAAAGAAAATTATTAAAGAATATTGGTAAAATGAATTGCATACATTTTTAATCATTTACTTAGAGTTTTTTGTATCACTCAAAGATGGAAAAATAAATCCATATTTTGAAATTTTTTACGATTTTGTATTTGTTTGATTGAATATAAGAAATTTTCATATCAATGGTCACGTTAAATGAAAAATGTTGTTGGGAGGTGTTTTTAATATTCTACTCCCATCTCTGACATGTTAAGAAGTTATATATACAATATTTAAAAGTGTCTTGTGTAAATTTTAATTCTTGCTCTATGGCTTTGAATTTTATATAAACTTCATAAGCTGGAAACTAAATATTGTCTTTATATTCCAGAAAATAGATTAAGTAATTATCCCTCAAAAGCAAATCTGGATTTTTATTATTATGTCTTTTATATCCAAATTATAATAAGTATATTTGAAATGGAATGCAAAATAAATTTTCTGCAAAATTTGTAGCTGAAGAAATACTTTATTGGATCATCTTACATTTTTTCTGAAGTGCGAATAATGGTCATTATAGGGAAAAGCATTAAAAAGCGTGGTGTTTATAGATGAATATAGTTTTAGTACGTGACTTGAAAATTAAAAAAATAGTATTATGTCATAGAAAATATACTATAAATATTAGAAAATACACAAAACTAATATTTGATAGAATCTTATAGAAAATTATGTTTGACAGTATAACTTTATGCTTAAAAGATAATTGTAGTTTTATTGCATTAATTAATTAAGTTTTTACATTTTACTCATTTTTTTTAGTTATTGTTCTCTTATTTCTGCTTTTGAAATCATGCTTATCAATTGAAAAATTTTATTTGGAAAAATCTGAGGTTAAGTTATTTTATTTATCAGTTGGGTTAAGATTTTCAGAAAGTCATATTATAAATAAATAGCGGAATATAAACAATTGCATGGAAACAAATATTACTTTCATAAATATATATTATATCCTATCTAATTAACATATGATATTAAGAATATAAACAACTAAAATAAATGATTATACAAAGTCAAGCAAAGTATTTTTAAAATGGAAACAGTTTTAAAAATTATTGCAATAAAATTTTTAAAAATAAAGTTTAATAGATATTAAAATCTATGTAATCTAAAATGGAGATTGCAGTATTAGTAACTAAACTCTCATAAATTTCCAATTTAAAAATTTTCTCAGATTCAGAAGTATTGGAATTACATGTTCTTTAATTTTTACCCCATTGTAATATGAGGTAAAGATATAAATCTTAAATATTTTTATTCTCTTTATAGCATATCAAAATTACCATGTTTTTTAAAAATTATCCTTTTAAGCATCTTATGAAATATTTGTCGATACATTCAAATACATTGCAATATTTTAAAAGGCAAAATTTTCTAATATTTTTCTTTCGACAAACATGTTTTAATATACTTATATAATATGAGTACTTATATGCAATTTCTGAAAACAAAATACGAAAGTAAAGAAATGATAAACCATTTAGGAACGATCCACAGTATTCAGCCCTAATGTTATCGATTAGTAAATAATTTTTTGTTGCTAGATTTCAACATTAAGCAAATTAATATGATTCTCAAAATCATGTCTATATTTCTTTTATGAAAGCAAATATAAAATTTGAATGCTTACATTAATCCAAGTAGATCAATTACATTTATATTTTAAATGTGTCATAAGAGATATATATTTTTGCACTCAATAGGTTATGAAGTAATATAACATCTAATACAACGAATACATTTATTCCTATAATATATTTAGTAAAATTTTTAGATTATAAAAAGTTTGAAAGGCAGCACAAATTTTAAAATAAGGCCTATCGTAATAAGAGCTTCAATTAAAAAGAAAGAACAAACTCTGCATTTCATTTTTTTTACAGTAAGGTAAAATAAGAACAAACTATGTTGATGTGATGCTATAAAATATTTCTAAGAATTTATTTAAATGTTATTATTTATTGGAGTAGCATTTGGGACTGTTGTAATATCTATCATTTATAACATAAGTAATTGCTATCATTTTCATTGTATGCTAAAAATTTCAATTAATTTATTTAAAAAAAAAATGTTTTTTCTAGATATTATAATGTATTTTAAATAAAAAGTTAAAATTATATTTCTGAATATGAATTTATGAAACATTAATTAACTCCATCTATTATTTCATCCAAGAAATGTAAGACTTATATTTATGTATATTACTTATATTTATGCAAATTTAATTATGTATTTTTAATTGTGAATAATGAATATAAATATGTTAATTTTAAATTATTTAATATATGATCAATTATATTATAAATATGCAATGCATAGTAAATTATTGAAATAAAATATATGCTAGGAAATCAAAGTTTATTTGTGAAATTGATGCATGTCTACTTGAACTATTTACGATAACTTTTATATTGCATTTTAAATACTAGTTAAGTAATATTTAAAATCATGTAAATATTTACATTGCATTTCCATTTAAAATATATTTTTAACATAAATATTTTATTTATTTATATGTCATTAATATTAATATTTTTATTATTGAAATCATATATTTTAGAAGTTCCTAATATTAATTGTTTTATAAATTTTTACTATAATCCACAATGCAATTATCAACATATTATTTATTTAAATATATTTACTATTAACTGTTGAATGTATTCACAAATAAAATCTTCAAAATACATTGCGATCAGTAATAAAATATAAATTAAATAGCATTTTATAGTATACCATTCTATTTGAAAATTAAATGCTTTTTTTTCACTAATTTTGTATATTGAAAGTATAAATCTGTCAAAGTTAATTACTTGAAACTTTATTATAAGTAACTTTGCATGTTTTGATACAAAAAATGTTATGTAGGAATTGGATTCTACAAAAAACAAATTTAAAATGTACTTATAATATCTTTTTATAGATTATTATAATGGTAAGCTTTTTATTTTGAATTAACAATAAGCAAAATGAAAACTTTATTACAAAAGTTGATAAAATTTTGTGTCGTTGAAAAACATTTTTTATAAATGTTTACTGTTTGCTTAAAATCTAGATTAAGATTTTAATAAAAATTTTTACCTGCTTAGAATATTTTAATTTGACATATTCCTAGAATACATATTAATACTTGTTTTGTATAATAAGGTGCCTGTTTTGTAGGATAATTAAGAGTAATAAACCTTGAAGAATTTATTCAATATATAACTTTGTTGTAACACAATAGTATTATAGAAAATTAATATAAAATAAAAGAGAACATTTTACAACTTAGAATATGAATTAATAGAAAAGAAATTTACATTTTGTTTAAATTATACCTCATTGTACTATATATTTATCGTTCTCCGAAATATTCCTCTAAAATATCCTTCATAATTTCACATAGTAAACTAGAATATAATATATCACGTTTCACTGTAAAAAGTTATATTTACTTGTTGAAATATGTTGGCATTTTTTAAGGAAAACTATATGATAATTGAAAATAACTATACTATGTTCACTTATGGAATATATTTGCATAAAGATCAAGCATAAAGAACATGTATTTTGATTTTGTGTTTGTTTGATAAATATGTATTTAAAAATATCTTCACAAGTAAAGAAATAGAAGTTAAAGAAAACTGCTTCTATGTTACTAGAATTTTTTTTCATTAACTGTAGTAATTTCTGAAAGAAAATATAATTTTTGATTATGTTTATTTAATCTTTTCTTGAAATCAATGTATCGAAATCTTATGTTCAGACAATTTTCTATTTATTTAGTGTATGGTGTATAAAGTTTTCAAAAGTTAAAATTTAAGTTAAATTTTTGCCAGTGCAGCAAAACAGATATCAATTTTTTTCTTTCTCTTTTTTGATTTATCATTTTCCAGAGAATTTTAAATTAAATACACATTTCAAAAATATTAAACTATGAAGACAAAGTGATTATATTCAATTTAAAATAGAATATTAATTCATATTTTTAAGTGTGGGTCAGCAAATAAAAATTAATAATATAGCAATTTTTTATGTACTGAGTATTCCTGGTCACTTTATCCATCAATTTTGACAAAACTGTTCAATAAAAATTTCTCGGTTGACATTTATGACGGATTTAGAAATATCAAGACGGTTTTGTTTTGTTTGTCACTCAACTGCCACTTTTTGCACACAAGGGCAAATTAGTTAGGTATCTACGGCTAAAAATAGATTCTGAACTATTACAAATACTCATGCTCAAGGTGGGATTTGAATCCACGTACTGTTGAACTAAAAGAAGGACCCAACTAAACGGTTACCAGCCCAGTTAAAAGTTTCAAGAATTGCATTTTCTTTAAAACACTTTGTAACCATCTAATCATTTTTTACAATATAAAATGCTTAGTTTCGGTAAATATTTCGTATCTTACAATTTTCATTGACTTTTTTCTGCCTATGAGCTATTTAAGAGACTTTCGCTTTAGGGATGTCAATCAGGCTAATTCTGCACCGCACTTCCTGAATGATGAAAAACAAAATGTTTTGTATAAACTGTCGAATTGACTTAACAGAATTGATGCGAAATATCAGCCTTTGAAGTGGTTTCTTCTAAAGTTTCTTTTTTCCTAATTTTATCAGTGAAATACAAAGGTTTCCTTTTACGTCCCCCATTTTCTGTATTGTCTTTCCTACTGCACATAAAGTTCATTTTATTTTATTGACAATTTCCCAACCCATGTTAGTAAAAATAAATAAAAATAATAAAGAAAGGAATTATATTTAAACTAAAAATGGAAGGATAAGCAAAGAATAACATAAAAAATAATTATTGAGAAAAGAGAATAAAAAAAACCCATCAAGGTTTTTACAATTTTAAATGTTAAGATTCAATAATAAGAGTATTAGAAATTTCGAAAACATGAAATTTAATAAGAACTTGCTAATTTGGCATGTAAAACAAAAATAATACTTAAAATAAAAGTTGTGTATAAATACAAAGTTACTATTTATATTCTGACCTTCTGAAAGAGATTTTTTTCTGTCATATTTGAATTTAAATTTTTTGTTGGCCTCGTTATCCCATTTGAAGACAATAAGAGTTTACCTAAAAATATTTTTAGATATACAATCACAAAATTTAAATTGGTAATCTAAGTGTTATCATAGTATACCTAAAAATCCTTAATTCACGATCGCCTTATTGCCCAATCATGTATTTCAAATGTGAAGGATGCATTCAGAGAATTAGTTTCCTAAGAATCATTCTTCTAAAAATAGTTATATAATTTTGAAACATATATATTGTGTTCTATGTGAGATTTTAATCTCGTTTATTACTTTATAAAAGTAAAATCAATGGATTTTTTTTTTTTTTTGCTGAGGGACAACATGTAGTTTGTTTTGTAAGTGTTTGAAGAGACCTGTCAGTATATTCTCTATCTCTCTCTCTCTCTATCTTACTATCTAATAAGAGAGTATTTAAATATAATGTAATATTTTAAACTTAGTAAATTAATAACTGTGAAATACATAACGGTTGTTAGACGGTAGTTTAAATATTTATTTTTAAACTGAAATTATTTTATACAAATAGAAAAAATGTGCTTTTGAATACAAATTTGTATTCTGCAATGTGTATTTATATTAGATTTATATGTTATTAATATTCTAATGATTCGACATTAAACATAGAAATTTATTTACATAAAAAAATGCGTTTTTTTATAACAATATTTTTACATAACTTAACATTAATAACAACATTGTAATAATATTTTTACATAACGAAACAGAGATAATCAATGATAATAATGAATTACAAACTTCTGAAGTGTATTTACGTACTTAAAATAACTTTAGTGTATTTCACATTGTTCGCATACATTACCGTATTTCACTTATTCTAAAGTTGTAAGAAAAAACACAATGCAATACTATTAGAATTAGCAATAGAAATATTTGACCATTTGCCGCTTAACCTGTCTAGTAGTTAGCGTAACTGACTACAGATGGGGAAGACCTGGGTTCAAATCCCAGTTCGGGCATGGCTGTCCTACCTCTTCCTATGTGTTTCTTGTCCTTTCCTCAGATGATGGATGAATGTGGCCCGTCCTATAAACGGGTTTTCGGTGGTGTGACGTGGGTAGTGCTACTCGCCTACATGACTTGGTTCACAGGTACCCACCGGTTAACGATAAATGAGTAGCAGTTTTCAGCCTTGTAGTGGCGAGAAAGGGTTAATCGATCAAGTGCCCGCCATTGGAAAAAAAAATATTTGACCATTATGTGATGGTTGTATATTCTCTCTCTAATATTTTTGGTTAAAAAAAGTTTCAGCTATTAAAAACAATATTTTACAAAGCTAGGTTATTAATATTATATCCATTCAAAACTATAGTATTGCTTAAAATTATATTGACACTATTGTAAAATAAGTTGACACTATCATAGAACATATGTTCTAATTTTGTGGAGAACTAGGTAAAAATTAATGTTTTATTTAAAAGTACAATACATTTAACTCACCTGTAAAAAATATTTTGATAGGCTGATTAAACGTTATTTTTACTAAAATTATTTTATTTTTATTTTTTATATAATCAATATAACATATGATTAAAATTTCATACAAGTAAAAGTGGTAACAGGACATCTTAGATTTTTTATTTAATTAAAACCTAATATATTATTTATTTATCTTATCAATTTTAAATAAAAACTATTGACTTCAATTTTTTTCTATTTATTTTTGAAAATCTTACATGTACAAAATTATTTTGAATATATAGATACACATTTATGAGGTTCATCAGGAAATAAAATTTGAAATACAAAAGATGTAAAAATTTCTATAAATTGTATCAAAATATTTTAAATAATTTAATTTTATTCATCATTTAAGATTTCAAATTCTGATTAATATTTTCCCTTAGTTAAGTTTATAATTTAATAATTTGTCAATTTTTGAAAATACTAGGAGATAAAAAAAGTTGATTTTTAACAAATAATTTTAAAAAAAATGTACTATTATTTTCATAATTAAATCTTATTTTTTTTTCATTATTTTTTATTTTTTTGACATATATTAATGTGTTATTTAATAAATATTCAATATAACTCAATAAAAGAATATTTAATACTCTGAACACAATAATAATTTTACATTGTTACATTTTTATCTAATAAACTTATCTATAATGTATTTTTATTTTTTGCAAAAACTATTAGATAATTATTGTTGATGTATAATATGCTTTATTTTAAAGTTTCAAATTAAGATTTTCTGTACTTAAATTATAAAGATTAGAACTAAAAAGTAAGTGATATGTGTGAAAATATATTAAACTGTGATGTTTTTTATACAAAAACAGCTTATGTTTTCATTTTAAATCATATAAAATATGTGATTCTTGTCCAACCATATATTAATCAGAAATTTTCATCACAAAATAATCCATTGTTTTGTATTCTAAATGTATCTATATGTTTTGGAAAATAAATATTTGATTTCTTAAAAATGTTTTGAAGAAACACATGCAGCATAACTAAAATAGTTACATATAAAAGTGTATATTTATATAATATTTGACATTTTATGTGTGTATGATTACATATATATAAAAATATATGCTTACTTGATTTACAAGTAGGATTATTTATTTAAATATATTTCAATATCATTGTATCTAATAAAATCATTCAGGATTTTGTAATTTAACAATATACGTATTTTTCTTGCCTTATTCAAAGTGCGTAAGGCGTAAAATTTTAATAACTCTAATATCACCATAATTATACTGGTTGTATTGGAATGGATTTTTTTCTATGCCACGCTTTTATATTATCTACGAGAAAAACAGATTAAAATACATTGCTAGCTAGGTATCTAGATGAGTAAAAAATTATCACTGCAAAATGTTACTTATTTCAAACTAATGACGAATGGTTCTTTATATCTTACTGTAAAATAAAATAATTAGAAGAAAAATTTAATATTGAAGAACAATTTGAAAGTTTCCTTTTTCATAGGCATGCAAAATTTAAATTTATCAAAATATTTTTAGAAACATGAGTTGCTTAGCGATGACTTTCTAAAAAAAATGTTTGCTAAATTTAAAATTTTTTCAACAAAGTTCTCAAAATTTCACCTCGATTAAAATTTGAAATACAGTTTCGAATTTAGACCAACAGAGTAGAAACAATTAAAATTCTGCAAAATTTTCTAAAAAATTATTACATGGTAATTTAAAAAAATATTTCAGTGTTGAAAAGTATCTTGGTAACAAGAAGCTAAGCCAAAAAAATAATAATAATAAATAAAAAAATTGCAAACATTTTTTATTAAAAAATGCATTTCTTAAATCAATTAATAATAAGCAAAAATGTTAAAATAAATTTTCTAATAATTCATATCATCCAAATTAACTTGATGCGCAAAAACATTGTGCACACAAATTTATAGCTAGATTATAAAATATTAAGATTTAATAATATTTCCAATATTTAACAATGGATCAGAATATAATATGTGCATTGTTAATTATGCATTAATCCATGAAAATGTCATTCTTACTAATGAGAATATTTATTTGATTAATACAACTTTTTACTTAAAATATTACAAAATTTTATTTTGATGTTTACTTTGATAATCAAAGTAATGAAAAATAGGTGATTTGTTTGACATAAATTTAAAATAATTACTTCACCATCATTATAACATCTATCGTTCTTTTGGCAATATTACTTCTGGTGAATTAATAGTCATAATTTTTGCTAAATAAAAGGGGAATATCTGCAGTATGAAAAAGAGTACATATTTATAAAAGCAACTTTGGCACTATGTCAAATATATTTTAACAAACATATATTTATATTTTTCGTGTTTTAATGAAATAACCTCCTAATTGATCATTCTTTTTTTAGTTTAAGGATTTTATCATAAATATGATTTCTCTTATATAAAATGAAAATCATGTAAACAAAAGGAAATAATAAGAAAATAACATTTACTTTTTATTATTATTTTTTCTTTTTTTCATAAACAGTCTGAAATCTTAGCTTAAAATAGTTGTATAAACATTTCAAAATATAATTTAAGGTTTTTATATTTTTTAAAAAAAAAAGAAAATTTTTTAACTTTTACGTGTTCACACAAAAATTGTTTCAGACATATATTTCCAAAAACTTAATGTTGTATATTAAAGTTTGAGAAAACTCATTCTATATTTCACAAACGATGGTGCAAATGTTATTTAATACCCAAATTTAAAAGTGTGTAGAAGCGTTTCAAATTTTAAATATTACTTAAAATTTGAAAGTTTGTAAAGATCTTTTCCTTAGTTTCTAATTTAATGATCTTAGTTTTTAATGTAAATGAAGTTTAATTACGTATTAAAAAAGATAAACATAATCGTTACTCAAGAAGGAATATGAAAGCATGCTATAGTTTACTTAAATTTCAATCACAAAAGCATTATTTCAATTAGAATCGAAACATCAGTTAAATAAATGTATTCAATAAAGTTGAATTTTAAAATCCGAAAACATATCAAATATATTGTAACTAATTATAGATCACCGTATCAAAATTTAACCGTTGCTCTAACTAGAAATAATGTATACTTTCGAATTAGTAACTCAATGCATAAAAATAATAATAGTACTAAAAATACCTTTACGTACATTTATATAAATTATTAGCTTCACAAATTGCCGCCCAGCCTGTCAAGTGGTTAGTGTACCTGAATACAGATGGGTGGGATCTGCGTTTGAATCCTGGCTTGGGCATGGATGTACTTTCTCTATCTCTCTTTCTCCTTTCTTTGTGTGTGAATGGTTGCCTACCCTATAAGCGGGTACCTATGTCATGTGTGTACTGAGGAAGTCGGACTCCACACCAAATATGGTTCAGTTGGAAAAGTGGAGCAGCGCACCCCATCCATATTGCCAGCCTGGCTGGCACACGACAACAACAACAACAACATTAGCTTTGCAAATTAATGTGGTTGTATTTTTAATTCATTCATTCATTCAAACATATATGAATTATATTTCTATAGCAAAATTATTGGTTCAAAAACTTTTTCTTTAAAATACGATTTTATTAAAATAGATTTCCTTAATAGGAATTTTGATCATGATATTTTTACAGAAGAGCATATTCTCATATTATATCAGATTACACTTTGACATATTTATAATAGTTACATACGGGCTTGTTCCTCGGAAAGGTGCGACACAAATTAATTTTTCATGTACAGTACTGAATTCGTGAAATATATTAATCAATATATTATTATAAATGTAGTAATTAATGATTTTATAGTCATAAATTAAAAAATGAAGTCTAAATCATAACACATATCCTTATAATATTTCATATTTCTATTAATCTGTGGGTTTTGCATAAAATTGAAGAATTTAATGTGTGGTTATTATTTATATAGAATAAGAAGATTTAATGAACTATATTATCTTTATGAAGTCATTGTCAATTTTTTTAAATTCTGGAATTTAAATTTATAAATAAACATATTATATGTATATTTCCATTTTACATTAAATCAATAAATTGAACCAGATTTTATCACAAAGTCTAGTTCAAACTTTCATTGACTTCCAATGTATTCATCGCAATCCCAATATTCCATTATAAAGCATGAAAGCAATTTCGCGTGAAAAGACGAGAATGACTTAAAATAATTACTTTTATAGGCGTATAATCACTTCTGAAGCAAAACTTTTATATTACCCAACAAAAGCTTGTCAATCAAATTTGGAGTTCTCTCGTTCTGGGTATTGTCAGTCCTTTGAAATCGATGACATGCTAATGCATCGTTATTAAAACTGCAGATTATTTAGTTCATTGTTCAAAACCGCTGAGTAATAGATGTCTTTTGTTTTTTTTAAGAGTGATTCAATGTGTATTTATGACTTGCAGACATCCATTATAAGTTCGAAAAGAATTCATTAATGTCTGAAAGTAATCTTTAATTATGTAGTAATTTTTATATAGATAAGAAACTTACATTTGACATTACATTTAATTACAGGATTGATTAGTACCACTTAAAAATAAAATGATAAAAGTTCTGTTTATCAGCCATAAACTTTACTATTTATTAAAAAAAAAGAAAATTATCAGTTAAAAATGTTTTACGTATTTATTTCATTCTTAAATATTTTATGTAATTTGTCTATTTAGTCTTAATTAACTGAAAAGTAATTAATCAATAAATATTAAATTTAATTAGAATTTTTATTTAGATTAAATCCTATCATATTGTACTGAAAGTTTCGAGAGATGAATGCAGTATTTTTAAATTTATTAAGATGAATGTCATTAAGTACTTTAAAAAAAACAAATACTTTTATAACCTATATTATTGAGATTAACTTTCATCACTCATAGAAATAACATGAAATTATTTCACATAATATGTGTGGCAATAATGGCTCAAGTATTCAGCAATAACCTTATAATTACAATTAATTCAAAAATAGAATACTGAAATTAACAAATGCTTAATTCATCTTTGTTTGAAAATAACAAAGATATTAAAAAAATGTTGAATAAGGAATTAATTTAAACTTCGTTGTTTAAATGATTTTATGAAGTAAATGGCTTCTGAATTTGATGGCAATGTTTAATTTTTTTTTTAATCTGTATCAACAAATTTATTGGTTTGCAATTGTAATATTACCATTTCAAAAAAATATAAATATCCCTTTAATGATAGTAATCACTGTAATTAAAATGTCAGTCTTTTGGAAAAACGCAATTTAAGCATGTAAAAGTTTAAAACATCATTATATTGGGAAAATATATGATATTTAATACAAATATCTTACTCATCTGAAAAAAATGCTTTACGAAAATTGCTTATACTTACTTATTTTCTTAAATGGTTTTTGTTTAGTTTATATTTAATTATTGAAATCTAATGATATATCCTTTGCTATGCGAAATAAGTAACTAATAAAATTTCACAATTTCATGATAAAAGTATGATATGAAAATCATCTATATTATTCTTCATACATTTAATATTACGAAACAAATTTTAAACTTGACTTTGGAAACATGGTCAGAATTTAAGTAAGGTTAAGTCAAATTTTGGAATAATGGTAACTGTTTTAACACTTATTGAAATATCTTTTAAAAAAAATAGGTAGAGAAATTTTTAATAACTACATAAAAAATATATCAATATTTCACTTCAAAGAAAACATCTTACAAATTCTCATCTTAAACTATTATGCTATATAATTTATAAAGTGTATATTTCTATATTTATATCTATATTTATAAAAGTATATCTATATTTTTAATTTTCTGATAAATTTGCAATTTTAATTGCACTTGTATATGTAAAAAAAAATACTAATATTTTATACTTTTTTCTCATAGATGATATCTATCATTTTCATCTAACTTAATATGATTGATTTCTTACTTTCGACTTTTCATCATCCATTTAGTTTCAATTTAGACTTTCTTAAATCTTAGTGTCAACAGTTATTGTCATTATCAACAGTTATTATTATAGTCCCAAAGAGATATATCACAGTGAGAAACGCGTTTATATCGGGTTGGCATCTATTTAAATATATATTTTAAAAATAGGATATTACTTTCAAGGAAGGATATAATTAAAGAAATTAATTTTATTTGATAATTTTATCTACAACTTATCTTTTGAAAAAGTAATTTAGGACAGCTTTCTGAATTGGAATTGAATTTTCGACAGTATACTTGATACAGAAATGTTGTAATTCAATTGTTCTTCAAAAATAAATTCTGTTCTTTAATGAGAGCTAAATAAATCTCGTTTGGAAATTTCATTATTAATATTGTGCCTAAATATTTGGTTATTTTTCTCTAAGAACTATATTACTTTTTCAAAAAAATTGTAATAAAAATCTAAAAGTGGTATATAATAGAATCACTTAAAAAGTAGTATATAAATGGATCACGAATTGTATACTATTTACACCATGATAAAAAAAATAATTTCCGCCATATGTTTGAAGGTTGAAATTTTACAATATATACAGATTAAAAAACCTTTAAATTACACTTTTAAGCAAAAGTCTGAAAAAAATGTTTGCCGCGACAATGCAAATATCTGGATTTCATTTCGCAGTACTCAACAAATGCACAACAAATACCCTAAAATGAAACATTGTCACTGACAAGTTGTCTATAATTTACTTATATTGAAGTTCAAGAGAAAGACAACTTACAATTTTCAGTCAAGCAAAATGTCAGGAAACATATCTTAAATTGTGCGAGTTGCTCAAATATTCCTCTTCCTTAAAAAATAAACTAACTTCTTCAGAACTCTATAACGGACATATCTATTGCAATGTGATATAAGTACACCCATACATCAAAATTTTGTATCGAAAAACTTCGCATCAAAATATTTGACCATTTTCATGTTCTAGAAAAACCCTGTATCAGAATTTCAATAATTCTTATTACTGCTCGTTACGTGTGACAAAAAATGAAGCAGTAAACACTTGGATCCGACAATGCATAACATGCCATCGGGACAAAATTAGCATGCAAAACCTCAAATTGACACAATTTTATGGACCGATGCTAAATCCGATTGTATACATTTAAACATCGTAGCACCTTTGTCGATTTCGGAAGGCATGACCTATCTCCTTACCAACATAGATCGGCTTACACGATTGCCCGAAGTGATTCCTATACCGGATATGACCGTCGACACAGTTTTCATAGCCCTAATCTCGTAGTGCATAGCACAATTCGGCGTACCATCAACCATCATGACTGATCAAAGTAAGCAGTTAGTCATTCTTATTTAAGCTGCTGGTAGAATTATTGGGTACTACACGAATACATACTACCACATATCATCCAGCATCAAACGGATTGGTCGAGCGTCTACACCATCAACTTAAAGAAGCTCTTACTGAACATATTTCCCAAAGTCACATGCAGTGGACTCAAGTACTACCTTTGGTTCTACTTAGACTACGTTCAGTAGTTAAAGATGATGTTGTAGCTGTATATTTTGTAGCTGATATACTTGCCACAACAAATACAGTAAATTATGATATGCCTGTCTAAATCACATTATTACGACGAATAATGCAGTCCCTTAATCCAGCGTCAACCAGTTTTCATAAATTGCCAGATATGTTTGTTCATCCAAAGCTAAGGACATACCTAAATGTATTTCTTAATGTGAACAAAATGAAGACACCTTTAACCTCAATTTACACAGCAAGCAGTTTTGTGAAGAATATCCCAAACTTACAAGATTGACCGAAAAGTTTAACCCACAACAAAATACATCTAAAATCAGCATTTGTTACCCTCTCTTCTTACCTACCAGATTTTGCCAAGCAATAACGAAACCTAGAGAGGAATCAGGAGGAATTAGAAACTAAGGCTGTTCATTTCCATCTACTGATAAGTTAAATCGCTCATCCTTTACTAGGTGGATGCTCCAGTGACGTCACTATTCAACCTAGATGTTTGCACATCCACCATGTATTCCCATGTGCTAATTAATGGATCTTCCAAGGAGCTCAGCGAATAAGACTTCCCTCACTGGTATAAACACTCAATGCCAGCATTACGAAAGCCCTTGAGAAGTCAGGTTATGCGGTAGAGCCAGAAATGACAGTTATTGTAAACACTATTTGTAAATAGTCGTTGTAGTTACTGTTAATAAAATATTACCGGTAACTACTTGTCCCGTGGACTTTACAAACTAAAGATCAATAAGTACATGGGAAACTTAACCACTAGCAAAAAAATATACTTTTTAAATGAGTATTTAAAATATTTTTTAAATAAGTTCATTTTTTAATATAATTTGTTCAATAATATTAATATAATACAAACTTTAATATTCAAAACAAACTATATTCCCATAAGTTTTTTCGAGATATTCAAATATCATTATAAGAAAACGTAATTTGTTCTAAATTTAGAAGAACAACTTTTGGCTCATAGATGGCAGCACCACCTGAATCTTCCAATTTAGAGATTGAAACCAGTGAAGACCCAAAGCCTGGTTCCCACCTCCCCCAGAGGTATTAATTTGTAATGGGAACATGGAGGAGATTGCGACCCGACGGATTTAACGTGCCCAAGTCGCCATTAGTGAACACGACGGATCTTCGGCTAAGCCGGGATTCGAACTCACCACCGTTTGGTAACGAGAACGAATCCCTAACCAACCAGGCCACCGTGGGCAACAAAATATGTTAATATAGAATATACTTTTATAAATTAATGTAAAATATTCGTAGTACATAAAAATGATGTATCATACTTTCTAATTATTTGTTTTTGAATAAAATTAATAGCTTATGCGCACTTTTTTTATGACTTCTTAGCTTAAACATTTCAAAATTACTTAAACCAATACATATAATATTCGAAGTTTTTATTTATTGTTTCGCACATACCTAATATATTCACATATTCTTAAATTTAACCCTATTTATTTTATGTGTAAATATTTGCCAATTTTATTTAGTTATGCTAAAATGCACTTATAAATTCAATGAATTATAAATTTCAACATAGTTCAAATTATAATTTATAAATTTAAACTGTTCTGTTTAAATGACAATGTTAATTCACCGTGGGCAATTTTAATTGTCTCGGCTTGCTTCACATTTATTTATAGCCAATTACACACATATCTTCAACTGAGATTTAAGATGCTGATTTGATGACTCTTAATAGGAGGAACAAGCTTTTAGATTTCCAATGTATCATTAAATCTCTCCAATTACGATCTGCATAGTTATTCGCGCCATTGTTAGTAAATTAGGTCATCTCTCTCAATGTCTATCAAAATATGGATTTTCGAAATTACATGTCTGTTATCAGTTACGGTGTTTAGAATAAATTTTATTCATAAATATTTATTGTGTTTTTATTACTTTCATGTCATTTTAAATACATCATATTTTTTTACTTTCAACTGAATCTTTATTACATTTGATGTTGTGTCATAAAAAATCTGAGAGTTATTAATATTTTGTTTATGTGGAAATAGTTATATGAAAATATTGAAAAAAAAACATTATTTTAATTTTGCCAACTGTAATTAATATTAATCGTAATTTCATCTTAAAATGATATAAATTCCGTTTCCTTATATCTTATAAGATTATTTTTTAGTTATGAATTTCTACACTAGTATTTGTTAATAATAAATGAATTCATGACATAAATAATATTTATATACACTGTAAAATGATATAGAAATAAGTTCGACAGTTAAAATAGCAATGAGTTATTGAATTTTTAATTTAATTATTATTAATTTTTCAAATTTAATGATACAAGTGTACAATATATGCTCTAATTTTATTTATTTGTTTTTTTCAGAGAATGAATATTCTTTCCATTTGTAAATTATTAAACAATTGTTATTCTTTATTAATGGCAAATGTCTAATAATTATTCTTATAAACTTTTGAATAATATAACCTTCTATTTATAAATTAACTAATCAGTGGTGTTTCAATATATTTAAAAAAGGGATAAACTCTTACATTAAAAGTATGTGTTTTCCATTGTTTGTCAACACGAATGTAAGTAATAATGGATACAAGCATGATAAAAAAACTAGCTAAAACTGCAATATTTCAAATTATGTGGAAGATTACATTTATATAAACATTTAAATAATTTTAAGGCACTGTAACTGCGTAATTCAAAAAGATTAAATTATTTGTATTTTTTGCTTAGGTTAAATATATTACTTCTGCAGTGTTTAACTATTTTTACTAAGTTTAGATTGAATGAATTAAGAATATGATGAGAATACCTGAAAATGCAAAAATGGCATTGCTTGCATAAAACGTATTTGAAAAGTAGCAGTTTTAAAAGTAGTTTCCTTCATGTAATATTAAAGGATTAATATACTCACTTCACAAAAAATTACGTCACTCATCATGAATTTATTAGTAAGGTAATGTCTGATTCATTTAGAAAATGAATTTAATTTCATTTAATTGATAAGGCTGTATGCTTCATAAACTTTTAATAAGATATACCAATTTGAAAATGATTAAATCATTATCAACTGTTTATTATTAATGTTGTTTTGTTACAGGAAAATATATATATATATATATATATATATATATATATATATATATATATATATATATATATATATATATATATATAGGCGGCATGCTACAGACGTGACATTTATATGAAAGGAAGAAAGTGCTGTGATATGAAAATGATTAGCTTTTCAGCGCATTCAGACAAAGCAGACGCTAGTAGCAACACCTACATTGTGTTTAAATGAGGAAATTGTTCAGCTGGTTCCTCATACACAAATTGCATTTGAACGTTGTTGCCTGGTGAAAACTTGTTTTGATGCCTCGTGTAAGAAGGAGAAATGCGTGCCAGCACGTTTTTGACTTTGATAAAGGTCGAAATGTAGCGTACCGGGATTGCGGTTTATCTTATCGCAGTATTGCTGCTCGCGTCGGTCGAGATCCAATGACTGTTAGCAGAATATAGAATCGATGGGTTTAGGACGGTAATACGGAACGCCATGCAAGATCTCAATGGCCACCTATCACTAGCAGCCTAGAAGACAGGCATATTATTCGCATGACCGTAATGGATCGTGCAACCATGTCACGAGCCGTGAGTTAAGAAACGGGGTCGTTTGGAAGACAAGTGTCTGCACGAACAGTTCGACGACGTTTGCAGCAGCATGGACTCTCAGCTCGGAGACCATGGCTGCGGCTTCCCTTGACGCTGTGTCATAGACAAGAGCGCCTTCTATGGTGTGATCAACGACGAACCTGGGCGCACGAATGGCGAGACGTCATCTTTTCAGATGAATCCGGGTTCTGTGTACTGTATAATTATGGTTGCATCCGTGTTTGGCGGCATCGTGGTAAACGCACACTGGCAGCGTGCATTCGTCATCGTCATACTGGCCCATCACCTGGCGTGATGGTATGGGGTGCCATTGGATACACGTCTTGGTCACCTCTTGTTCACATTGACGGTGCTTTGAACAGTGATTGTTACATTTCTGGTGTGTTACAACTGGTGGTTTTACCCTTTATTCTAGCCCTGCAAAATACTACGTTTCAGCAGGATAATGCCCGACCGCATGTTGCTGGTATTGTACGGACCTTCCTTGATACGGAACATGTTCGGCTGTTGCCCTGGCCAGCACGTTCTTCAGATCTTTCACCAATAGTCAAAACGTCTTGTCAATGGTTACCGAGTGACTGTCTCGTCACCAAACGCCAGTCACTACGGTTGATGAACTGTGGCATCGTGTTGAAGCCGAATGGGCATCTGTACCTGTACATGCAATCCAATCTCTGTTTGACTCAGTGCCCAGGCGTATAACTGCTGTTATTACTGCCAGAGGTGGTTGTTCTTTGTACTGATTTCTCAGGATCTATCTAGCCAAATTTTTTGAAAATTTAATCACTTGTTATTTCTAGTATAATATATTTGTCTAATACATATTATTTTGTTATCTGCATTTCTTCCTGGTGTAGCAATTTTAATGGCCAGTAGTATATATACATATCGAAGATTACAAAAAATTTAATTGAATATTTATGCACAGTCTTATGTAATTTAGTATATAGTTAGTTTTGATCTTATAAGTATTCAAATATAAACAGTGAATTCAATGCATAAAATACAATTTAAGCAGTTAAAATTCGAATAATAATTATTTCTTTATCATTACTTGTATTCGAGTAGTTTAAGCTGTACTTATATTTTACGATGAACTTGTATTGTATGATGTACTTACATTTTATCTTCACTGATGAACTAAGAAAAGTAGCCTTTAATTTTACTATCATGATAGATTTGCTTGTCATTCGTTTGAAAGGACTAACAGCTAGATCCAATTGAATATTTTATAATAGGTTAATATTTTATAATAGGTTTATATTATTTTATAATAGGTTAGGTTAAGAATATGTATAGGAGAAGCAAAAAATTAATTAATTGGTTTATAAAATTTTATAATTATGAACATTGGAAGACAATGGAAGAACAAACAAATAAAAAAGAAAAAAAATATTTAAAAATAATTTTCTATTAATGAAAGTATTTATATTGCTTGATATTTGTATGTCGAGTTTATTTGACTTCCATTGCATTTTTGCAATGTCTCATGTGAGAGTTGGAATTATATCTTAAGAAAGTTCTCTAATTAATTCTATAAACACTGTACATTATAAGTATCAAAAAGATAAACCTAAATATTATTTAATTTGAAACCCCTTCATTACATATTTCTGGGAGCTAATCATAAGCATTTTGATTTATATCTAAAAGTGCTAATCACTAATACATAAATCAAAATTCTTATATAATGCATATAAGAACTAGTTTTAATTCATCGATATTGTGGGGAATTAGATATAGCTATAAGAGTTTTATTTAAAATTAATAGTAGTACTTTTAGTAAACCGTAGCTTTTAAAAAGCAATCAATTGTAGCTTCATAAATTCACCAAGCATATCTCATTAAACACTGTATGGATTTGAATAAAAATATGTACTTTTAAAACTGATTTCTTATTTATATCTTAACAAATCGTGATCTAAATACTAAATTGAATAGCTTTAAGTGTTTATAACTTTATGAAAGCATTATTATTTAAGTTATTTTTTTTAAATCTAAACTCTATTCAGCTACTATCTATGTAATTTCAAAGTTCTCAAAAGAACTATTTGATTGATTGTGTTCAGTTTCAAAATACATTATCTTATTTTCAGGAATTCTGTGATTTTTATTCAGGATACCTTGAGTAGGACGAATATATTGTATGAATATAGTATGAACTGAGGAATATAAGTAAGAACTAATGAATATGAATGTGAGTATGAACATATGAATATAAGTATGAACTGAAAAAATATTGCAATGCAGCTAATATTAATCTATTGAAAATTATATTCAATTAAAAATGGTTACTTTTTTATTGCATGAAACTGTTATAGAATTCAGAATTTGCAACACTGTTCTTCATTTATAAAAAGAAATGCCAAAGATCCCTATAAGAAAACATCTGCTTAAGATTTTCTTACATTTACTACTATATTACGCACCTTGTAAACTAAACTGATGTGAGTATTTAATGTATTAACAGTTAAATTTTTTAATGCTAGAATCACCATATCATTAGCTTAAATTAATAAATTGGTGTTCTAAAAATTTTAGAAAGCACAGATCTTAATTTGTTTTCTAACGATATTCAGTAAAAAAAGAAAAAAAAACATTCGTATATCAATGGAAATTTATATTTAATATAATTCTCATTTATCAGGTAATCAAAAAAGCTTTGTCACTGCCTGACGTAAAATTTCAATGCTCAGTATAATGGTATGTCAAATGGATTTTATTCACAGTGAAGTAAGCACCATTACTGCGAACTCTTCACCTAGCTTAATGCAAGCTTATGCATACCTTTGTGATGAAATGTCCAGTCTTTAGAAGCAAATAAGTCGACTACTTTGGTTTTGATTTCCGTAGCATCATTTAATCAACTCGTTTTTTTATGATTGTCCAATTCTGAACAATTGATAATCACTTGTGAAAATGTCTGGCGAATACTGAGGATGAAAAAGAAGTTCCCCTTTCGAGGCAGTAATTGCATTCCAAATCACATTTGTGATATGCTGCCCTGCATTGTCAAGCAAGAAATGAACCTTTTTCCTGTTTACCATTGTTGATGATTTCTGATACAAGAAACTTTGCACATGTTCAGGTCGTTGCATGTAGACAGAAACTTTAATGACCACGTGAAAGGAACTGGTGGTGGACAACGACAGCTGATGTCCAGCATACACATAACAACAACCTCTGGAAATGGAGTGAAATTTTAAGAGACTGGGATTTTGATCTGTCTGGGGCAACCTATATTATGAGTGTTTGCCGCTAGTGTACTGAATCTACTCTTCATTACACAGCAGCAGATTTTTCAAGAGAGAAAGAAGTGATAAACAGATCATTAACCTTTAAAGTGTATTGCATTCAATAAGTTCATGAATGAGTCATTTGATTATTTTCCATATCTTTCCCAGGTTTTGTAAATCCTCACGAATAGTTTCATCAGATATGTGGAATTCAATTGACAGTTTCTAACATGTTTCAGAAATACTCTTTTCGATATTACTTTTGAAATCATCGCCATTTAAGGCTTTTAGAGCATAAGAACATGTTGTATCTTTGAGGGATTTTTCAACGGAACGGGATTGAAAATGTCACTTTTTTATGGTTCGTTTAGTTACTGCATCGTCTATGAATACAATGCATACATTTGGCATCCTTCAGGAGAGGCTGTGTCCAAATTGTACATATATAACAAACATTCTCTAATAACGTCCTTATTTACAGCCATTATTAAACCCCTTTTAAATTCTCAAATTAAACTGAAATCTATAGAACTTTATCGTAAACAAGCGTAATATATTACTTCTCTAAAAATAACGAAAACAAGCCTTAATATTGTACAATTAATGAATAGCGACAAGTGCAGTTTTGCCGTATTTAAAATTTACAGAAACTTTTCTGATTAACTGGAACTAATTCACCTCATTTTCTGCTTAGTCTTTACTAATTACACTTAAAATGTATCAGTTTGTAAAATAAATTATAATTAGTAATCATAAAGTAAATATAATTAGTAAATACAAATGGATTATGTTTGACAAAATGTTCAAAGTTCGATAATGTTCCAAGAAAATGTAACCTTTTTCCAATAACATACCAATTGGGTACTTTGTGAGTTAGGGAAAAATCTAATTCACAACCAAATATATATTTAATATTTCTGTTTTAAGCTAAAATGTATGCAGATGATAAACAAACAGAGTCCTGTTAAATTCAAAAATGTAATAAGACATAAATTGTTTTTAAATACATAGCCCTTTAAGATAGTTGGAAGTCCTACAATAAAAAAATTACTATCAGTTTCTAACATTTTAAATATGACCACTTATATTCTATAACAACCAGTAATTTGTTTTGTTGCTCTTATTTTTTCACTTATTAATATATTTTTATAATTTCCTTCCGCCTTTCATCAAATATTTATGTTCCGCAACTTTACAATGTTTTTTTCAGAATTCTTTCAATATGCATCAGTTTTCTTTTTTTTTTTTTATCAATATTTGCTTTACTTTATAAATTCGTTTAGTTTTCTAAATATTCATCTCATAACTTAAATAGTTATGTTATTAGTCTTTAAAGTTTCTTTACTGAGAAGGCTCCATGCTGCACTCATCAAATATACAGGACAGGAAGAAGATACTTTGATATGCAAATGAATATCGTTTCAATGAATTCAAGTAAAAGCTCAAGTAAAGGAGTTTATTACAATGTCTTGTGTAAAAAAGAAAAAGGTTAACTAACTTATTTTTGACTCTGGTATGTATTTCATTTTTTTTCGGTATTACAGTTTATCACATCATAGTATTTCTGCTCCCATCATTATCCGCAAAATAGAAAATTGATTGGATTAAAATAATAAGGCAGAGCATCATGTTGGAATTAATTTTCTCGTTATAATTAATAGAAAAGAAGAAAGATATGTTACTCATATGACTTAATGGTTCGTATAGATACATTCCATGTAGGGTCAAGAAAAAAAGTCATATGCAAAACACAAAATGCCTAGAGAAATAGATAAATTTTTGTAGCAACATAAACTGTGGATTCAGTGAATATGGAATTAATCACTCTTAACGATATATGAAAGGAATACCAATTGTATTGGTATGTATTTAATGATGTGAACGAAGTTAAACTTGTACACAGAAATACGCATTTTCAGACCAATTTCCGTTCTATTTACAGAATGATGGCAGCATACATGTTTAGTGGAATTGTGAGAAACACTTATTGCTAACACGCACTCAAAAGCTTCATTCTGCCCATGAGCAGAAATGATTATTTCGCTTGAAATCGGTTGTATATATTTGTCATTTTTCAACATCAAATTAAATACTGTTTAGCGATATAAAACATATAAGACACTTTAACTTTCACTGGAGAATCTGTTTCTTAAAGGACTTTACCTAGATAGTGGGTCATATTGCAAGGATGGGATCGCAAAATGCTTTTAAATACCCACTCGTACAGACGTAAAAGCAGAAGCCAGAAATACGCTATATTTATCTTCGTTCTTCAACAGTAATTATTTTTAGACTTTTTACTTTGAATGGAAATGCCTTGATTAGGTGACCTCTTGATTAAATCTTGTTAACATGGTTGCTATTTTGAACAATTTTAGTTACAGTGGTCATGGGACTTTCTAATTAATTACCATAGTTCTTCCATATTTCTGATTTTTCTGAAATGAAATGCATCAGCAGGATACTACAATTTTTCATTGTTGTACAGATATTTTTTCCTGTAAAAAAAGTTTGTTATATACATTGATAGCACATTCTCTATCTCTTATCAATAGGAAAAATCCAACCAATGGTTTTCGAGTGATTGACAAGTCATCATAAGCTATTACTATTCTCTATTAACAATGGCATTGTGTTATAGTATCTATATTTGTACACGCTATCTAAGTTCACCTGATATTAAAGATTAGGAATATATATGTTTTTTATTACAATGAGGTGTGGTGGTTCTGGGTACTGATTTTTCAGAATCTCAGATTCCATTTTTCTTCAAAATTTAATCATTTACTATTTCTTTCAAAATTTATGTGAAATTGATATCATTTGTTCACTTAAATTTCATCCTAATATAGAAAACTATTGTCTAGAAATGTGCAATTGATTTAAAATAACTTAAAAGATATATTATTCTTATATTTTCACGAACAAAAGGGAATACAGCTATATCCATGCTAACTAAAAAGTTTTTCACTTTTTTTTATTTATCTGGGAGGAGGGGCATAAAATTTATTTTCCTTATAAATAAACTTTCAGCGATATGACAATGGCAAGCAAATGATATATAAGACAAGTTTCAAATGAGCAATATGACAAGTTTTAAATGGCCTTACATAATCTACGTCTTATTGAAAAAGGAATTATTTAAAAATTGTGTGTTTTAATTATATGAATGTATTTAATTATTCCCCAAATTCTTGAGTTTAGCTACAAATAAGATTTGAAAAGTTATTAGATAATCTTAACATTAAATTTTATACTCCAGCATGAAATAAAATTTATAATATGGGGTGATAGTTTTTCTTTTAACGAAAATGTACAAGATAATTCTAAAGCATTAATGCATACACATTTAAATTTCACAATACACACAGCAATATTAGTATTGTTTTTAAATTTTCTTCTCAATTAAATAAAAGTGGTAAAATTAACTTTTTTTATAAATATCATTTTCAGTATTATTGAAAATAGTTGAATAAACTAAAACTGAATAAATTTAAAATTACAATTCCTTCTCTTAAATGTCATAAGATTTAAGAATTACATATTTTTTGAAAAATGTCAAATTTGTTATTAATTTGGCAATTTAAGAAGAATATATAAATATATTTTTTCCCGGTTTTTCGATTGATGTTTGAAATTTTAATTTCATGGATTACTTAGATTGGAACTTAAAATTTTGAAATTTTAAGTTCCAATCTAAGTAATCCATATAATTAATGAAATTATAATGTTATTTAATCAATATTATCTGTAAAATATATATACATTTACTTTAAACTTTAATATTATAATACACAAGACATTTTATTTTGGAAGAATGAATTCCTTTGAATAAAATAAAACATACAATCTTATAATTATTACACATGCAATGGATGATACATTCCAAAATATTGTATTAGATATAACTCATAAAATAAAAAATCAAATATTATTCTATCAATAAGGGAAATCAAAATGTTTTAAAACAGAAAGTGAATGCTGCATTGTAAAATCTTGAATATAATCACTGACATTTCTTTTTTTTCAAATAATCAATCCATTTTTAAAAATATATCATCTTTCTCAAATCTATCATTTATACGGTAAATTTGAAGAGCTATATAATAAAAAATAGTGTAATATGTATTTAGAATATTAATTTATAGTGAATGTTTAGGTGAATGTTAACTTAGAATATTTAAAAATATTCAAGATGAACAAATCTAAGAAATACTTTCTCATTTTCACCTCCAAGTTTAAATTATTGTAATTTCGGTAAAAATTATAAAAATCCAAATAATACGTTTTTTAAAACACTATTTTCATTTCAATAATGGGAAGTAATTATGCCAAAAGTGAAAATTAATATATAAATTTATTCATTTCAGAATAATAATATTTTAACAATTTTGGTATAAATTACACTACAATACTTCATAAAGTTTCATTCTACGATTAACTGGATTTTAATTTTGCTCTTAAAATATTTTTCCAAAGCTTAGGAAATGTGCAATAATTCGTACCTTGCTTTTTTGAGAAGAAAAATAACGAACTATAATCGTGTCACAATAAATGAATTCATTTTTATAATAATATTTACAGGAAAAATAAGATCGAATATTTGTATGTGCAAAATGCTAAATAATATAATGCAATGCAAATTTGTGTGTGTGTATTACTTTTTGTATAATTAAAATGTACATAAAAAAGAATAATTCTTTGAAATCTTATTTAAAATATTTAAATGTATGAATATAAGACATTCAAACATTAAACACTTTCAAAATTTCATGATATAAAGACATGAAGACTAAGAACCAGTGTAAGAGAATTTCAACCTTAAAACATATTTTAACCATATAAATTGTCTATAAAATAATGTTAATATATTTAAAACCTGTAAAAAAATTAAAACGTAAAAATTATTCTTCAAATAAACAGCTAAAATTAATTTATCACAAAGTATTTTTAAAATAGGCATTGCAATATAAAAACGAGGGGCAAAAGAAAAAAAAAAAACTAATAATCGATTCTGCAAATAGGCTACCTTCCAGAAGTGAGGGTAAATAAACTCGTTTCCTGAACTGGCAACCTTATTTACTTAATGGACTAGATTTTTTCTTCACAAAGTGTATTTTTTCCATTCTTCCAAAAAAGCTTTGATGATTACAAATTTCACCAACCGCTCAGTCAAAAAACATAATGGAGCTTATTATAGATGATACTTCAAGTAAATGAATCAAAACAGATCTTATATTGATAATGTGATTATTCATGAAGCATTTTATTCCAGATTTCAAATATGTAGTTACTGTACAGTATTTCAAACCCTAATGTCCTATAATCTCTATAATTCATCAATATTTGTCTTTTAATACAGAAATACGTTTTTGACTCATATTTTAAAGTAATTAATATTCTTTAATGTTTGCGTGATTTTCATTTTATAAGTTTATGTTTAAAGAAAAATTTAGAGTAATAAGTAAACAAAAATTAGTAAATAAATATTAATTCACTCAATGCTAAATCAGCTAAAGTATAATTACTATATATATATATATATATATATATATATATATATATATATATA